>QEOQ01000106.1:322823-339772 GCA_010279815.1 Brachionus plicatilis | reverse complement strand
GGAATTGTATTCACGGATTTTATACTAAGGTAAAAAGTATTTATTGATGAACAGTTGGTGAATTTTTCAATGATGTCCAAACTCCTGGTATTTAAATTTTTCCAGTAATTAATACTTAAATTTAATAGTCTATTTTTTTCGAGTTTGGCAAAATCAATCACTGCCGAATCGTGATTATACTCAATTTTAGTCTTCAACATACATGCAATCAAATAATTCTAAGATAAGAAAAAAATTTTTTTTTAAAAAAATAAAATTTTTGGTCCAAATAAAATAAATTTTTTTTAATTAAAAATTTTGACAAAAAATTTAAATTATCTGCTTTGAGTCAAAAATACTTCTAAAGAGCTGAATTTTTCTTCTCGCAACGAATAACAATTATGGTCAAATAAACTTTTTCTAGAAAATTAAAAAAATTAATTAAAATTTTTGTTTTAAAAATAATTACTCTAATTCCGAAATAATTTGCTTTTCAATTAATTGATTGATAATGATTAAATAACCAATTTTGTTTTGGTTTTGGATCCATTTTAGAGTTTGATTTTCTTGTGAAGTGATAATTGTTGTATTTGGTATAAAGAAGCAAAATTTGTAAGGACCTGTTGGGAACTTTTTTAAGTCAATCTTTCTCAATTGTTCAACAGTGGATAAAAGATTTTGTTCAATATTATTCGAATAAATAATATTCTTGTTGACATTTTTGATGTGATTAGTGATTTGTTTTGCCACATCATCAAAAAAAGATAGCAAAAACTTCTCGGAAAACATCTGATAAAGATCCATTAAAAAATCAAAATTTTTTTTTTAAAGAAAATTTTGTTTCTAACTTTTAAAAGAGCACAAAATTAAACTTTAAGGAAAAAATCTTTGGACCATGACGCTTAAAATCTAAAAGTGGATGTAATCCTGAAAAAATCTCTGACAAATTGACCTTTCATTGGTGATTTTTTAGTTGTCTTTTCATAGGAAATATCAACAGGTTTAATTAGCTAGTATTTGAATGGGGGCAACAATGGGCGTTTAATTGATCAGTATCATAAATAATAAAATTTAAAAAATAATTGAACATTAAATGCAGATGACAAGAGGATAAAAAAAAAATTTAAAGAATGTAATAGAATTTCATTTAATGATCATTTTTGAGGCATTCATTTGAGGCCTCAAAAATCATTTATTGCTGAAATTAAATAATCGTAAAAAATAAATATTTCGAAAAAAATATTTATTTATTTTTTTTAAAGCTAATTGATCGAAAATGAAGGAGGCTGATCAAACAAGGTAAAAAAAGTTATTTTAATATGTAAAATTTTTAAATTTTTGGCTAAAAAATTAAATTCTATTCAAGAGTTGATTTTTGTTGAAGTATGTTTTGGTTTAATCTATTTTTTTTTCTTTTTTGGCAAAAAATAACAAAAAATAGAAATAAAATTAAAAATATTTTCAAAAAAACTTCAATATTTTCATTAAAAAATTAGAAATTTTATTTTGCACCATATCTATAAGAAAGTATCCCTAATTTATAATTAATATCGATATTTTACCTTAAAAAACGTTTAAACTTTTCTATCCAAAATGTGATAAATTAACGATTTATAAACATATTTAATGTAAAATAAATACGGTAATACAAAAAATCGTATTTTTCAAAGATTAAGTGTAAAATAAAATTTCTAATTTTCATTGAAAATATTGCAGTTTTTTTGGAAATTTTTTAAAATTTATAAATATAATAATAAAAACCCCAACAATATTTAAAAAAAAAAAATTAATTAGGAAACAAAAATACTGAATATAGGGTTATTTTTAATTAACAATTACAAATTTAATAAAAAATGTCAAATATAATTAAAACATGCACATTTTTAATGTATTCGCTACAATTTAAATAAAATGAAACAAATTTAATTGAAAATATAAACAAAAAATTACAAATAAAATGTCTTTTTTAAAAGAAATATCAAATAATTTTTTTTTGGAGTCTTTAAAAACAGAGGCTATTCCCAGAAAAAAGCTAGAAGAAAAGGCATAATCTATCTGCCGGTTTGAAGTTTTCGAACATTAGATTTGATCCAAGAAAATATTGCCAGCCTTATTAGGGGACCTATTGGATCAAAATATAGAAAATTAAAACCTATATTTATTGAATATTGGTTATTTTGGTAAAAAAAAATACAAATTTTGTTTTTTTGTTTCATCAATTTATACATTTTTTCTCTTATTTTATTATTTATTTATTTATTTAAATTGAATTAACCTCCTATTAGGAGAAGTAAATGTAAAAATTTTAAATTTGAAGAATTAAAGAAAAAAAAAAAATGATTAAATACAGATAAAAATACATGTAAAAAAAACAAAAATCTTATTTTATTATATTTAATATCTATAATATAAAAGATAGAATTATCCTCTAAATCGATTTAAAAAGTATTTTTATTATCGCTAATCTATGTTAATTTTGGCTAAAAAAGGTAAAAAAAAATTGTAAGAAAATAATTTAAAGAAAAATTGTTAATCTTTCGGCAACTTGAAGTTCATGATCATAATCAAATGATCAAAATTTAATTGATTCAAATCTTAATAAAAATGATGAAATTAGATTTTTTAAAATTTTTTTAAAATTAAACATTAGATGTTTGTTATTTTAATTTATAAAAAACAAATCTTTTTTTTCTAATTGACCTTTAATTGATTCTTCTAAAATCTTTATTTGAAAATTTTAATGACAAATTTAAAATCGACATTAAGGTATCCAAATTATGACTTTAAGTGATATTTTAATATTAATTAAAATATATTACGGCGAAACAAAGTTAAATTTTGTATTGCAAAATTTCAAAATATTGATTAAGAATTTTTTTGACTTCAGATAAAAATTCATATAATTTTCTATCTAATTATAGATTAAACAAATAATGTTTAATAAAGTATAGTCATTTATTATTAAAAAATTGATACAAATTACCATTTTATTTGAATCAAAAACTAAAAATTTTGATTTGAAATTTACAATTGATCATGAACTTCAATTTGCCTAATCTTTCAAATTTTACCCTTCCAAGCTGGAGGAAATTTAAGTTGATAACATAAATTTTTTTTTAAGATCTTAATTTTTTTCATGGAGTACAATATTGAGTAAAATTCTAGGAGAGATATTTAAAAAAAAAATTGGGGTTAATGTTATTTTTTAGGCTCAAAGGATAAATTGTCTTTTTATCTTAACTCACCCAATTACCCCTAATAATAATTCATTCAAAAGTATACTTCCAACTGTTGATTATTGTACAAGTCAAATTTTAAATTATTAATTTAATATAGAATTGAATTAAACTATACATAAATATTTATTGAATTCAAGAAATTAATAAAAAAGATTTTTTTTAATTGATTTAGTCAAAATAAAATGATAATTATCAGGCCATCTGCAATCATAAATGCTCGAAAAAATTTCTTCAATAATCGTATTTTTAACTTTGAGGTGATTTGAAAAATAATCTCTCAAAGATTTCTCAACATTAATCTTAATAATAGTAAAAAAAAATAATTTGTTAAATTTATGTTTTGTCAAAAAATAACCTCTGTCACATGCAATTTGGAGTAGATGATTCCAGTGGTGGAAGATGTGGCATCAAATGAATAAAACATCTGGCTGAAAACGTTCTCCAAATGAAAAAGACAACAGTGGCTCTCGATGGCAAAGTATTTCAATCCAGTGACATTTTCAAAATGCATCTTATTTAACTTGGACAAAAAATTTGTCCTTTTAAAATTCAATTTTAGATAATCTAAATTTTTTAAATTCTCAAAGCATCCCTCTTCCATGTGCTTGATGCCGTGGATTTCCAGTGCTTGTAAATGCTGGAGATTTGCATCAAACACAAAAACATTTTGACACTGCATGACCAACATTTTTAATTGTGGTAAAAAAATGCTTTTTAGACCAAGATTGGACTGGATATTTTCATTCTCACTCAAGTTTAAAAATTGTAAATTTTTTAATTGAAGCAAAAAATCGAATCTTGTAACATTATTATTTTTTAAAGACAACAATTTGAGTTTTTCCTGATAGATAAATGTCGATTGATCAATTGTTTTAAGTTTGTTCGAATTTAAATTTAGTGTTTCTAGTCTGTTCAGTTGTTTTAGTGCATTAGGCTCAATGGTCTCGATTGAATTTTTGCTCAGGTCCAAATTTTGAAGACCACCTAATCCGTCCAAAGTATGCTCGCATATTTTTCTAATTTTATTTTTTGTCAAAATCAGTTTGTCTAAATTTGCCAAATTGATAAAACACCTTTCCGAAATATTCTCAATTTTATTGTTTTCTAGATTTAATTCAACCAGTTCTTTGGTACACAAAAATAAATCAGGATCCAATTTTTTTATCTGACTGTAGCTAATCTCCAGATTTTTAAGATTTTCCAAC
The DNA here is from genome assembly GCA_010279815.1 of Brachionus plicatilis. Classification (NCBI taxonomy): domain Eukaryota; kingdom Metazoa; phylum Rotifera; class Eurotatoria; order Ploima; family Brachionidae; genus Brachionus; species Brachionus plicatilis. Next base: position 335,349 of record QEOQ01000106.1, on the reverse strand, counting down.
CCATCGAAAACATTTGATTCTGTGCCTTTTACGTACTGTAAAACTAAAGAGCTTATATTTTCCAATTGTTTAAAAATTCCATTTGTTAAATATCCAGAAAAGTAGAATTTTAGCTCATCTAAACTCTGCAAACTTGAGAAAACATCCAAAGATGGTATTTTTATTGTGGAATCAATGTATTTCAGATCTAACCGAAGAGACTGTATTGATGAGCAGTTGATAAAACTTTCTATAACATCAAAACTCTTGCTATTCAAATTTTTCCAGCAACTTATCTCAAAACTTATTGAAGAATATTGCTCAACATTTGATATGTTTATCACTGGCATCCATAAATTTCTATGAATTATGGTCAATAAAACGCAAGCAATTAAATAGTTCTTTAATTAAAAAAATTTAATTTTTTTGTAAATGCCGGCAAAAATTTACTTCTAATGAATTGAAATTTTTTTCTTTTAGAAATATACAATCTTTGTTAATACATTTGCTTGATAAATAAAATAGAAAAAAAATAAAAATAATTTCTTAGCTTACATTAATTCGGAGACTATTTTCTCATCAATTAATTGATCAATAATTATAAGATTACCAATAGTGTTATTCTTGAAGTCCATATTTTTAGTATTAAAAAAATGTATTTTGTCACGTGTCATCAATTTGGTATTTGGCAAAAAGTAGCAAAATTTGTAGTGTCCCTGTGAGCAGTTTGTTATGTCAACGTCCCTCAATTGTTCAACACTGGACAAGAGTATTTGTTCAATAATGATATTAGAATGACAATAACAAGAAAGGTCCTTGGTGGCTTTTTTGAATTGATTTTTAATTTGCTGGACCACGTTATCAAAAAAAGATATGAAAAATTTTTCCGGCAGCATTTTAAACTGGATAATTGAAAATTGTTGAAATTATGGCTTCAAAAAATTAAATCTAAACTTTTAAAAGGACACCAAATTTAGCTTTGAGAAAAAATTTTGGGACCATGACGGTCTTAAATCCAAATTTATTTTAACTTTAATTAGAGAAAAAATTTTAAAAAATCTGATTTATTTTTAAAAATTGAAAAATGTTTATTTCAAAAGATATTTTAAGGTTTAGATTTGCATTTTTTGTTCTCTTAATAAGGATGATGAAAGCTTTTAATAGAAATATGGCCTAAAATTTTTGAAATAATTTCTAAAAGATGACGTGAACAAAATGTTAAGGAAACTAAAAAAACAGACCAGATTGGTCTTTTTTTTTAATGAATATTAAAATCAATTAAAAGCAAGAGATAAATTTTATTATTTTTTTTTATAATTTTTTTTTTATTATTTAGAAAAAAAATAATAATTTGAACTCCTTAAAGTTTCTTGAAGAAATTAAGTTTGACAAAACCGAAATCTGCCTCCACAAAATTTTCGTAAAGAACATTAAAAATTGCTTTATTTAAAAAAAAAATTATTTTAGAGTTAATAAAGGACTACGTCAGTACCTTTAAGAATATGCAGTAATAAAACACCACTATGTGGTATCTGGAATGAGATAAATGAATGGATGGTTGAAAATGGGGTTTATTTAATTATTTAAAATAATTAAAATTATTTATTTATTCAATTTATTAATGCAAAACTATTAAAAAAAAACAAATGCGGAAGGAGTTCTATTACTCAGAGCCATTTAAATTTGGCGATTTATTATTTTTTAACTAAAATTACTAAAAAAAAATTTTTTTTTCCTAAATTTGCATAACTGATATTATTCTTATTAATTTTTCTAAATTGTATTAAAATTTTAAATTAAACATAATTATACTTTAAAAAAACTAAAAATCAGCAGATAGACGTTTAACTGGATTTTGAGCATCTTTTTAAGCCAGAGAAGGATGTTTTGTACAATTAGATTTTTTTTTTTGAATTAGAACAATATTTTGATAATTAAGAATATTAAAGTACGAATTTTGATGAAAAATGTGAGTACTGCAGAGTTGTTTTTAAGTCAGAAGTCTTAAGTCAAGTCAAGTCAATGACTTAAAAAAAAAAATAATTTTAAGTCATGACTTTGACTTAAATTTTTGTGACTTAGACTTAAAACTGTGACTTAAAAACAAGTCTGGAGTACTGTAATCTGGTTTCTAATTAAGATCCCAATAATTCTTTGCTTATTACAATTTGGTTCATTTAGAGGCAAAGGATAAATAAAAATTTTTAAAAAGCTAAATAAAAAATTATTTTTTTTTTAAATTTAATTAAATATTGAAAAAACTAGCATCAAACTTGATTTTTAAAATAAATTCACATTTTTAAATTAACTAAGTAATTTTATGAAGTCATTTTTATATTCATCTAGTAAAATTGGTAAAAAATCAGTAATTTTAGTTAATGAATTAGCACACGCCTTTAAATTTAGAAATAAGGTTTTAAAAAAAAAAGTAGATAATTTTATGCTCTTTCATAATATATAAATAATTTTAAAAAATATTTCAATTTTATCATTGAATACCTGGGTCTGAAAGAACTACACCTATTTAAAGGTTTAGTTATTTTTAGAACCCTTGGTATAAATTTTTTTTGTTGAGCCTACCAAAAAAAAATTCAAACAACAGAATTGATACCTTTTGCCGAACTAACTTTTGACGCAGAAGATTTTCAAAAAGTTCAATAAAAAAAAAAGTTGAGAATCATTTTTAAAATAATAATTTATTAAAAAAAAATTTTTTCTTCAAAAATTGGCTTATTGTAAAAATTTCATACAAAAGAAAAAGAAATAAACAAAATAAAAAATGTACACAATTGACTCAAAATTCACCGAACTAAATGACTGTTTGACATCACACTAAAATTGAGATTCTAACAAATTCGAATTAAACTCGAATCCTTGAATTGTTTGTCTTGAGTGAAGGTATTGTTTTTGTTTGAATAGTTCGGTGAATTGGACTCGGTTGAGCTTGACGAGCACGATGTGAGAATAAATGGAGAATCAGAAGCTGAGTCAGGCCTTGAGTTAATGCAAACAACTGGCTGTGTTTCATAGCAGTTGAGCAGCTTCTTTTTGACTGCGACAGTGGGCCTGAAGTTTCTACTCTTGAAAAAATCCACAAGCCGCTTGTCACCATCGGTCTCATTTTTTTCAATCAACTTGTAGTTATTTTTGATTATATAAAAAGTGATGAGACAAGTCAAGATGCAGGTTGGAAAAAAGGTGAACACAAATGTGATGAATATTGAGCTGAATTTGGTGGTTTGGTGAAGCACTGGGCTCTTTTTGTCTGCCACAATGAAGTCATAGTGAGAAATTAAACACTTTTTTTGTTCATAGCCCAGTTTGGTCAGCGCACATCCATTCACTGTCCACGCACAGTCCGGGTCTTCTGACAGCACACAGTTGGTGCATGTGTTCAAGCTCTGGCAAAAATATTCAACATTAACTTTTTTTATTTGACTTTGGCCGATCAAAGTAATGACCCCATCGGACACTTTTATGTCCACCACGGACTCCTTGTCGAATATTGGCACATCGGACAAAATAATTGGCCGCGTGTGTCCCTTTACATTAGATGGTCTGTTGATCACTTTCAGCAAGCGGCCATTCTCTGTTCCAATGTACACGATGTGCTCTTTGGCTTTGGAGTCGATGGCGATTGAGGTGAATTTGGTGTTTTTAAGTGCCAGAAAAGCTCTTCTATTCAAGCTCTCGTCCATTTCGAATTTGGAATGGCGGCTTATGTTTTTAGTATAGGTGTCTATTTGGGTTGGCGTCAATTTTTTGTACTCAGCACAAGAACTGAGTGGTTTGCGTGGACTCTTGTCTTGGTCGTTCTTGAACAAACCAGACATGGATCTTTTCACTGAGCTCAATTCAAACATGCACACTGCAGAGTCGATTTCATTAGACCTTTAATTAAAGTTTTTTTTAAAGAATGGAAAAAATTTTTGCCATGAATCAGTCCTAACCATTGTGAAAAAATATGAAATTTAAATTCTTAATAAAAAAAAATGGATTTTATACTCGAGATTTTTCTGTAAGTTGTAAAAGGTGAAACAAAAAATGTTTTATTTAACAGTCCAATTTTAAAGAAAAAATCAAAAGAATTATTCATTATTTTTAATCAAATTTTAAGTTAATTTAAAATTGAAAATTAAATTTTTTGCTAAACTTAATTTTCAATTACTTTACAATTATAAATACCAAATTCAAAATTATTTAAGTAGCGATGACAGAATTTTTACTTATTTTAAGAATAGAATTAAAATATATAAAAAAATTATAAGTATTGAATTTTTTTATCCAGGAAAAACAAAATAATTTGTTTAAATTTCTTTTTCAATGTAAATATTGAAACATGATTTTTTAAACAATTCACATAATTGTGATATTCTTTTTGAGTGAATTTATTATTAGGAAACAAAAATATTTGCGCTTAAAAAAATTTTAGAAATAAATTAAACAAGATAAAAATAATTCAAAAATATATAAAAAATATAAAAAATCAAGATATAAAAAAAATTATGACTTGTAATTTTCATATTTTTGAAACAAGTCAAAGTCCTGACTTGTTTTTTTTTAAATTTTTGTAATAAGTCAAAACTAGTTATCTTTAAAAATTATATTTTCAAGTCCAAGTTATACTTTGACTTGTTTTTGACTTGTTAAGACTTTTTTTTCCTGACTTTTATACAAGTCTGATCAAGTTTTAACATAATATGTTGTCATTGATGACCATACAGGTTATGTTAACATTCTGATAACTAGAAAGTTATAAACCTATTTGGTTATAAAGCATGATAACAAATAAATTATTTTGATAACGTTTTATATCTATGATAACATTCGTTTATTAATGATAACAAAAAAAAATTAAAAAAAATTTCTTATGATTTGTTAAATTAATTTTGTTTAGCTCTAAAATAAACAAAAAAAATTCTATAAATCCAATTTCAAAATGATAAAGAAAATTTAAAAAAAATCTTTCAATCTAAAATAAATTTGATTTCACTTGTAAAATTTAAATTTTTTTTTAAAATGGATTCTTAAGAGAATATTATAAACTCTCCTGGATAAATCTAAAATTTAAATTTTTTTATACTTTTTAAAATGATATGATTTAATGATATATTAAAAATTTTATATTTTTTTGATAGCGAAATAGGTTGATAACTATCTAGTTATCAGAATGTTAATATATTATGTTAACACTTGATAACACTATGGACCAGACCCCATTAATATTTAAAATTATTTTTAAGTGTTAATTAAAATTTTTTTTTTTTGTTGAATTTAGTGACACATATTTTGTTTCATGTTTTTTCATCATAAAAGTTTAAAAAGCTTAATTTTTTCAATTTAAATTAATGAAAATAATTTTATTTTTGGAATTTTCGGAAGTTTTGTATGAAAATTCACAATGTCTTGGCCTTATGAATAAATTCAAAGAAAAATTTCTAAAAAAAATTATGTCATTATTTTATTTCAATTTGTCTATTTTTAATCATAGTTTTTTTGTTTTTTTTCAAATTCGTGAAAATAAATTCTAAGTAAAAATTGACTTTTACTAAATTTTGCTTAAAAATCAAGTCAGTTCTCGAAAAATTAAATTTTTGGCGTTCCAAGAAGCTACTCTGGTGGTAAATAAATATTTTCTGAAAGGAAGGGAAAAAAATTAATTTGAAAATTCACTTTAAAAAAAAAATTATGATTAAAATAGATAAATTGAAATAAAATAATGACTAAATGATTTTCTAAAATACTTTAAAAATTATAAAAACTATCTATCATTTATTTATTTAATCTAGATTCAATTTAATAGATGGGATCGTGGTAGCTTAAAATTTTATCAGATCAATTAAAATAATTAGTTTTGGTTATTTTTTTTGGCGATTTATTCTTTTTGTAACTAAATTTGATTTATAAAATCAAATTAAAATTTCTTGCATTAATGAGATCCTCAAAAGATAAAAAAATTAATTTCTTCTTTTTATAGACGACCTGGTCATATATTTTATTTTAAAGAAACACGGTAATTTAGAAAATAATCTCAATAAATACTTATGAATTAGAAAAATGACTTTGGCAGCAAAAAAATCAAGACATCAGTTGAGAAGTCTTTTCTAAATAGAGCAACAAATATACTGTTTTTTTTTAATTTTGTTATTTATTTTGTAGATTGCTTTTTTTTGATGAGAACACTTGATACCTCATTGATTATTTTTTATTGATTTTATTAAAATAAAATATCAAATTTTGAACTTTTAAGTTAATTTTTTTCTTTATAATTAATTATTTTAGGGGCTTGTCAATTTTATGACCTACTGGTTACATTTTTTACTTGAAAATTTTGATAAATTAAATTGATGATCAACTGGTTTTGAAATTATATGTAAAAAAAAGTATAGCAATTTTTGAAATATGAACATTTTTTTTGCTAAATTTAAAAGAATTCCTAAAAAAGACTCAAGAATATTAAATATTATATTCTAAAACTACTTAAGGAAAAGAGTCCCTTGAAAAACCAAAAGTATTGAAAAATCTAGGAAATTCACTGGTTTTAAAAAATCCTTATTAAATTAAAATATATTTTGGAAACTTTTTTCCTTTTTAAAATTAATTTAATTAATTTAAATTTCATGATATTTTTACTACTCAATATAAAAATTATTAGATATGTAAAATTTAGAAAATTAAAATAAAGAAAAAATTGCATGGGTTGCCAAAAATGTCCTCACAAAATTAATAATTTGAAAAAAAAATTTTATAAAATTTTAAACAAATTTAATTCAAAACTTAACTGTTATCTATTAATATTTCAGAGGAAGATTAAGAAAACGTATAAAGTGTGAATCTAAAAAAAATAAAAAAATATATTTATTTAAAAATTTATATAGAAAAAATAATATTTTACTTTTTTTAATCATAGTTTACGTAAATTTACAAAACTAATCAAAATTTACCAAATGTTTTATTTGCTTGAATTAAAAATAAAATTAAATTGAATAAAAAACGATTAATAAGATAAAAAATGTTCTCATTGTAAAAATTATTTTGCCAGGTGGATTTGCCGCAAATTTAGAAATCACTTTTATTATCTCAAAAATTTCAGCAAAATAAATAAAAAGAAAAAGTTGGATTTAAAGAAACATATAGAAAGCAAATAAAACATTTTTAAAAATGTAGTAAATTTTGATTATTTTTGTAAATATACGCAACGTTTTGTAAATAATGATAAAAAAAAAAGAAAAATATTATTTTTTCAAAACTTCCCAGTAAATTTTTATATTTTTTTATTTTTTTTAAAGTTCACATTTTATATGTTTTCTTAATCTCCCTCCTAAAAATTAATAGATAACAGTTAATTGTTGGATTAAAAACACTTTTCTTCCAGCTCATTAATAAAAATAAATAATTACCTTCTTGCGCTGAAAACAGCATAAAACACTTGGTCCATTTGTCCAGTATATTGGTTCATAACCTCAATAGGTCTAGTCACTTGTTCTATTCAACAAAAAAAATAAAAAATTTTCTCATCAATTTTTTACCCCAAATTAAACTCACGTATTTCGGTGTATTTTGTATGTGCCATTTCGGCATAATCCGGCAAGTAACAATTGATGTTAGTTTTTTTAAAAGACACAAAACGCTTCAATAAATCATTGGCATTTTTGCCATCATCCTCAGCGCAAACTTCTCCCACATACGACTCGAAAGTCTTAAAAAAAATCTCCTTCTGGTGCACAATTTCCGATTCGGAAAAAAAAGTGTACACTTTATCCTCGTGGCCAAAAGCTGTTCGAAAATTAGGACCTTGACAAAAAAAATTTCCATCACTCAATCCAACTTAAATTCCAGAGCCTACCCTTGATGGCGCCTGATGGCAGTCTGACCACGTCTTTGAAAACAACATCAGTACCATTGAAAACATAGTCCTGTTTGAACATGTCCCATACCTGGGTTGTAGAGTGAAAAAAATAGACCGAATTGAGAAAAGAAAACGGTGCTATGTTGTTTGTTTTGGCTTTATTTTTGAATTGGATCAACTGATCTGGCGAAAGAGTTGGTATGAGACGGCCATTGAGCCGACATCGCAAGTCTCTGGTGCCACAAGTCACCAAATGTCTGTCTTCGCCAACTGGAAAAGCTGCTCTGATATAATTTTGGCACTGGTAAGCATTGTTACAGTCACTGGTCAATCTTTTAAGCCCGCTTTTCACCACTATTTCCTCATGGCCTCCTCTACTTACATTGTATATCCTATCTACTTCGCCGACCAGCACATATGAATCACTTGAGTACAGTAAACTTACCAAGGCATCTCCATTTCCGATCAGCTCTTTAATTTATTTTTTAAAATTAAATTTTAATTTAAACTAATTTGGTACCTGATTTTGGCTGACCAAACCGAGATGTAGATTTGTTGGTGATGTAAATGGATTCTGCGTCATTTATTTTGTAAAGTAACATGTTGCCAAAGACTGTTCGAACCATGTATAGAAAAATTATGTGCGTGACTAAAATCATTTTAGTTTTTTTTACTAAAAATTTATCTAAATAAAATTTTTTTCATATTAGCTAAAATTAAGAGAATAATTTTCCGGTAGGAGCAAAAAAAAATTTTATTAAATTATTATAATTAAAATAAAAAAAAAAAGAAAAAAAAAAGAGTTGAATTTTTGTAACTTTATGAATAAAGAAACAAAAAATTGTAATTATTTATTTACAAATTATAGAATTAATTTCCTTAGTGGAATTTTTGGGGCCAAAAATGAGTCGGTTCGAGTAATGTGCGGAAGGGTAATTAAAGTGCAAAGTCGAATGATAAATTAGTAAATTTATGATTAATGTTGCTCGAGTTATCTCTAAATCAGATAGCAAATTTAGATATTTTTTGTTTGAAATTGAGGATAATCACCGTCTATCTTTTTTATTGTTTTTAAGAAGCAACCAAAAAAATAATTAAATATTTTCTCAAATTGTGATATAAAATTACAATTTATTGTTGGAAAAAAAGCATGTAATTTCTTGAAAAATATTAATTAAAACCTGACACCTGTGTAATTGGTTTAAGATTATATAAAAATATTTTTCTAAGATATTTAAGAGTCGTGTCTAATTGTGTTGCTTAGACATCAGTCTGACTGATTGATTTAGACGGACACACTTGAATTGATTTTTGCTCCAACACTGAGCCCAAAAGACAAAAATTTTGACTTGATTTATATTCAAATGACCTAAAATATATCAAAGCCCCAATTTATATTGATAATGAGAATTTCTTCAATTTAAATTAATTGAATTTAATCAAAAAATTTGTATATTTTATATTAATATGGCAAATACAATAAAATAAAATTTAATTAAATTCTCCGACTCTGGTAATTTCACAAAGACAATTTTGTTTACAACTAAAAAAAATAAAAGATTTATTGAAATTTAAATAAATAACACTTGGTTTATTTATCAATTTAAAAATATATAATTTTTTTCTTCGATTTCCTGTCACGTGATTTATTGTTAAAGCATTTTATTTTCGCTCACTGAAAATATTAGAAGATTGCGTGAAGTTTACACGCTTGTTGATTTATAACAACTAATGGTTTGTATCAACGATAATCATTAGAGGAAAAAATTAATTAAGTCAAGAATTTTAGTAAAAAATAATTTTAAACACCTTTAAAAGGTCTTTAATAGACTTCAAAGTTTAAAAAAGAAGAATTAAAGAACACTTTTTATTAAACAATTTAGTTCATCTAAAAAATTTTAAATAATTTGCTTTGATTAAAAATTAATTTATTATTTTTTTATTTTTAATATTAAATTCTTAAAATCTAAGATATTAAATAATTTTTTTTAATTATTTATTTCAATTTTAAAAAACCTTGATAAACTTTTGAATAAATAAAAATAAATCAAATTCTAAATTTTCTGACTTTATTTTATTCTTCAAAGAGTTTTTAAAATCCAAAAAAATCCAAAAAAAATCTGAGCTATAATAACTATGATATAAATGTAAAAAAAAAAAGGATTAAAAAATTTTTAAAAAGCGTATTTAAAAATATAAAATTTTAGATTTTTAAAATTAAAAAATTTTTTAATTATTGTTTTAAATTCACTAAATTGATAAGAAATTTTTTAAAGACCATTAATTGTTATTGCTATTACTTATTTTATTAAATATAGCTCTGTATTAATTCAGGCAGTTTGATGCGAAATTAATTCCTTGCTTTCATTAAAAAATATTCAAAATTTTTGTGCTAATTTTTATTTTAAAATGGCATTTAATATTTTAAAAAGACTAAAATTTAATATTTTCTGACTTGTTATAAAAAAAAATTTTTTAATATTAAATTTATCAGAATAAAGTTTAATTTTTTTAATAAATTAAGATTAGTAAAATGATTTTTATTTTTACTAAGAATTAAATTTAATGATTTATTTAATCAAAAAAATGTATCTGAAAAAATTAAAAAGATCTTGGTTCCAAAAAAAATAAAATATAACAATTTATTTGAAAAATATTAGTGATGAATTCATTATTTAAAGTCTAACCTTTTATTTAAAATATGTTTAAAATTCTTCATTATCAGAATCCTTATTGTTTAAAATTAATTTTTAAAATGTGCATCAAAAAATAAAACATTATTAATCAAATATAAAATTCTAATTAAAAATTTATCTTTTTTTAAGGAAAATTGACTTAACTGTTCTTTATCAAATACTTGATTTTACATTGTATGTTTTGCTTACAAATATTTTCTCTGTTTTATTTGTCATAAAGTAGAACAATGTATTTATTAGCCTCGTTTTTAATAATTTTTTATTTTATCTCAATATACACTTAATGAAATCATAAATTTATTTTTATTTTTATCGTCGAGATGAATCAGAAGGACTTGTTCCATTCCATGCATCTCCAAGTCGCTCCTAATTAAAAATAAAAATAAAATAAATTGAAATTTTGAAATTTGTTCCAGGCAAAAATAAAATTTGATTTATAGTTTTTTTGCAAACATTTTCAAACATTCAAAATCAAAATTTTCAGAAATTAATTAACTAGTCCAGTGATATCGACAAAAGCTAACACATTACAATTTCAATGAAAGAATAAAATGATTTATCTTCAAGCCTAAATAAATTTATTGAATAAAATGAAAAATAAATTGTTAATTTTAGTTTCCAATTTCTTAAATTGATTCATTATTAGAGAAATTAGTCCTTGGTCCCCGAGGCCTTCACTTGCATCAGTTATGCAACATGTATTAGATTCGCTTTTCTTCAAACCCTTTAAAAAAAATCAATAATGTTCTACACTCCATCTAGCACTAACAACTGTTCTTTTTTTTTGATTGCGAAAAAACGATCTCATTTACTTAAGACAAATTTATTTAACTGCGAACAATCAAAAATCTCTCTCATTTATTTCAAGATGAGCATAAAAAATGATTGCCAATCTCAACAAGCAAAGACAGCACTACAAAACATTCAGAATAAAATTTTTGAAAAAACTAAACATTTTCCATTTTAGAAAGTTTTAACTTATTACGCTTGAAGAAAGAAGAATAAGTGGTGATTTAATTAATAAAAGAAATCTAATGTCAGAACGTTGTGAAGCAAAAAGTCATGGTTTTGGTATCGAGAAACAACTTGTTAGATATTGCAATAAAAAAGCAAAATTTCTAACAATTTGAATAGTAAATTAATTACTAAGAGAACTGACGGAACAAAAAAGACTTTTACAGGCTACAATAGCGCAACTAATCCTTATGATCAGTTTAAAGATGATTTATTCTTTAGCCTTATTTCCATCATAAATCGATCAATTTTTTAAATCATATCATTCAATTTTAACTTATTTGATGTTTATAAATTTTTGTTTTAGTTCTCTTAATAACTATATCACCGACTCTATATCATAATAGCATCAATTAGAATGACACAATCAAAATAACTTTAATAAATTAGCAACAAAAAAAGAGAAATAACACATGCAAAATATCTTGATCAAAATAGAGAAGTCACAATAAGAATTTGCTTCGGTGGTATGGAATTCAATGACTAGAAGTGAAATTAATAAGGTGGAGAGCATCCAGAAAAGGCCGACTAAGATGGTAATAGAATTAAGAGGATTAGAGTACGAAGAAATACTTAGGGAGCTTGGTTTAACAGGCCTGGAAACAAGAAGGAAAAGAGAGGACTTATTACAAATATAAACAGTGGGGATTTTATAACATTATTTTAGGAAAATTAACGTAAAATCCGAAAAAGAGGTATTTTACGAAAAATTACGTAAATTTTTAGAATTTTAAGACAATTTTGGTAAAATTTGGAAAAATTCAAAACGGCTAATTCAAAATTTTTGAGAAAATGTCTTTTTTGTCGAAAAATCGAAATTTTAGAAAGTTTTTTTTTATAACAATTTAAAAATTACTATTTTTTAACCAATTTTTGAAAAAAAAGACACTTTTTCAAAAATTTTGAATTGGCCGTTTTGAATTTAACTTTATTTTTATTTTTTTTTAATTCTGAGGGAGCTCAAGCTCGGTACAAAAAAACAAATAAA
>QEOQ01000106.1:256121-289790 GCA_010279815.1 Brachionus plicatilis | reverse complement strand
AAAATTTTTTTCATCATTTTTTAGCATTGTGGAATTTCATACATTACTTTTAATACAAAAAGGAAAAATGTTATAACCTTTGTTCTATTTGTCAAAAACTTGTTCTGTAAATTAAGTAAAGTGACTTCTGTTTCACTGCGGAATTAGACGCAATTAAATGGCACAGATTTTGCAGAAGGTGAAACAAGAGTTGTTTCACTTTATTTCATCTACAGAACAAGTTTTTAACGGCAAATTGAAGTCTGAGATCAAGAGCAAAGATCAAAATATAAAATGTAATATTTTTTTTTTAATATAGAAAAATAATTTTTTCTTGAGCGATTACTGGGCAAGTAATATCAAGTTTATTTTCATTTATAAAATTTTAAGGTACCCTTTTAATTGAGCTTTAATAGGCTTTCAATTGATTTTGATAAAAATTTTAAAAGACAAAGAAATGAATGTTTTAAAATTTATAATTATAAAATAAAATTTTAAGTGTTATAAAAATGTAAAAATCTTCGATGAAATTTAATTACCGATTTAAAAATGTTCTGGTAAAATTTGAAAAATGAAATTTGATCAAAAATTTTAGTTTGCCAAGAAATCCCGGATGAAGGGTCCTATTGATTTTATCATTGGAATTAACCATTTTTTACTAAAATTTACGAGATGATAAACTATTAAAAGTATAAAAAAAACATTTGAAGAATTTTTTTGAAAAATAGATTTTTTCCTTTTTTTCTTTTTAATAAAATGATTTACAATTTTTTACTTATAAAAATTAGCAAATTTTCATAAAAGAATGTAAAAAATTAAAAATTAAAATAATCGATCAGTTTTTTTTAGAAAAATCATATGAAAAAAATCTAATTTGTGAAACAAACAAAAGTCTTTTTAACTTTTGCAAATCTTTCTATCTATCTTTGTTAAAATAAAATTCTTGTTTGTTGAATTATTTAGTTTTAAACTTTTCAAAGATTTTTCTAAATGTGTTACTTAAGCTGTTACTTAAGCTGATTTTTAACACCAGAAATTTTTTTTGAGAAAAAAGGTTAACATATTCAAGAACAATGAAGGTTCAGAGATCATTGAGACTGCAGAAAACCTTTCTTATTTAATTCAACAAGAAGAAGATTTTTATTTTATTTTGCATATTTTTTAGGTTTTTAACAAAAAGTTATAATTATCAAAATTTAAATAAAATTTTTCAATTTGTAAATTACGTTTAAAAAAAGTTTTTAATGAGTTTATTCTAGATAATTTATTTTTTTTTAAATCCGTTTTCAGGAACTAAATTTAAAAAAATAACTTTTATTTACTTTTTAATTATAATAATAAAAAAATAATTTTATATTTAAAACTTTTTGATTAATCTTTATAAAAATTAAATTCTGATTTAATAAAAGTTAGATTTTTAAATGCAAGTTACTGTAGTAAAGGAATTTTAACTTTTGGGAGGTAAATTAGACAATAAATTGACTTCAGTATCTTATGTATTTCTTTTGATTAATAAAAAACTCTATTCAATAAAATGTTTATTTTACCTATCTACATACAGTTAAAATTTAATTACTTAAAAACTCTCATCTTACCTTATTTTGACTTTCGTTTCATTAATTATTTATTTCAGCAAGCCTTTACTTCAAAAAAATTGTAATTTTTATTACACTTGTTTTTGCACAAACTTTTTAAATTCGATTTTTTTCGTAAAGACTGGAAGCAATTTCTTAGAAAAATATAATTTATTTTCCTTTCAACATTGATTGTTTAATATTATTTAGTTTGATAATGCACCTACAATCTTAAAAGGTCAACTTCCAACAAATTATTCAAGAAATTTAAAATGGAAGTCGCGGAATTCGAATTTATTGGTACAAAATGGTGCTAAATCAAAATTTGGTTAAATGACCTTTCTTATTTTTTTTTCAAATTTGATTAATAATTTTGTAATTGAAAAAATCAATTTAACTTTTAATCACTTTAAGATGTCTGTATTTAATAATATAAACTTAATTTACAAAAGAGTGTGTAAATTATTCGTTAAATTTGATTTTTTTTACAAAAATTTTAAATTTAAAAGAAAAAATTTAATTTAAAATAAATTAAATTTCTTATTTTTTATTTAAAATTTAGATTTTATTTTAAAAAAACTTCTATTTTTATTTTTAAATAATTAAATAAATGAAGTGTTAATCAATCTTGAACTTATTTTGAGTTATCTTTTTAAAAATTGTATTCTGATTTAATAAAGTTTAGATATAAAGCAATTACAATCTTCTCTTTTTACTTTTTAATACAACACCTCAATTGTCAAAGATTAGTAAATTAACATGATATTTTTTCTCTTAAAACATTTAATTTAATTTAATTTAATTTATTCATAAAAATTACGCCAGACTTGGCGATGTTACATTATCATGCTTTTTGAACTTTTTTTAACACGATTTCTTAGTTTTTTATTGTGAAATTTATGTTCTGAATTTGAAATAAAAAGTTAAATACAACATACTTGTAAGAAAAAGACCCAAAATATGCTTGTATTTTTTTGACATTAAAATACTTTTTTCGCTGAATCATCAAAAAAATACTAATTTCTAAAATCACTTTAAAAATAAATAAAATGCTAAAAAATTTGGCAGAGCTAGTCAATAAAATAACTTATCAAATACATTTTTTTATTTTAATGATAAAAAATTCAAAAAAATCAAAAAATTTAAAATGGTAAATCTAGAAATAAAATAAGAATAAAAAAAAGATTGGCAATAAAGTAAAATCAACATGGAGGAAACGCTTTGTTATTCATTTGGGATAAAGCTAAGAAGCATTTGTAAATTAAAAAAAAAAGTTAAAATAAAAACTTTCAAAAGAAGTATTTGAATTTAAAAAGCCTTTAATGGCTCGTCGACAAGTAACTGATTGATTGCTTTGATGTAATTACAATGCCAAATGACTGAATCTAATTATATGCTTTCTAGATTTTTTTAAATAAAAGCAAAATTGATACTCTTAATCGTCTATTAAATAATAAAACAATTTTTAAAAAAGTCTTTAATTTTATTTAAAAAAAACGGAACCAATTATTCTGAAGATTTTAAATTAACAGAGAAAACTTATTACTTAAATATTTGATTTAATATATTTAATTTAAAAAAAGTGAATTTTTTCAATAAGATAAAATAAAGGAATAGAAAAATAATTACAGCAATTATTATTTCTCAAATTAATTTGTTTCAAGTAATTAAAGCGAATCGATTGTTAAGGATCACCACTAGTTAATCTGTATGATAGAAATACATTTTTGATTTTTAAAAATTTAAAAAAAAACAATTAAAGGAAAAAAAGTAATTAATTCTAAATAAAATTATAAAAAAAAATTTTCAAATTAATTTTTGTGACAAGTTTATATTACAGAAAATAAAAAACATAAATTGAAAAATGAATCTAAGAATATAGAAAAAAAATTATTAGAACTGACCAAATAAAGATTGTTTATCTTAAATACAAAGAAATTAATATTATTAGTCAATAGAAAAAAAAAGATTTTTTTGATTTACTGGCCTCATTTTATTAGAAATACCTGTTTTTTAATTTATTTTTTACGAGGCATCATTAGCTTTAATTTTAAATAAACTAAATGAAAACTAAATAAGTTAAAAGGTAAAAAAGTAATTAACTTTACTACTAATAAGTATAAAAGTGAATTTAAAAAAAATAGTATAATAAGTATTCTTTAAAATTAAATATTGATTAAAATTTTTTTGGTTGATGAAAATTTATTCATAAAACTGTATCTTCGATTTAAATTAAATAATTTTTTTCCAAGCTAAATTTCTTGGTTTCTATGTTTTTTATTTCCGAATTTTATTTTCTGTATTTTTTAATTCAATTCTACAACACAGGCTCAAATATTATTATCTATTTTTAAAAATAAAATAATTATCTAGTTTAATTATCCCCTGTACCAGCACTTAAATTTAAGTTGGATTTTTAATATTATTTAATATTCCAAATTCAAAATTTTCTGAAATTTGCAGATTTATTGCATAGTTTTGCATAATCAGTATTTTGGTGGTACAAAGGATATATTATATGCTTCAATTTACTGAATATGTTTTGATCCCTCAGAACTTAAGCTTTGGCATTTTTTTTTATTTTATTTTGTTTTTTGCTCCAAAATTCACAATGACTTCTCATTTTATTTAAAGTTTAAAATGATACTTGTAGCCACTCATTCTTAAATACTTGACTACCAACTGGCGAATCCATGGGAATTGTAGCAAAAAATTAAAAATTAAAAAGAATCTTATAGAAAAAATATATAAGAATAAGTTTTACAAAAATAATGAAAAACATTTATTAACGAATCATTTAAAAAAGCATCATAAATTGAACATAGCTTAGATATATATCATTTTTTGAAATCAAGGATCTAAAGCCTAGAACAATTCTTGAAAAATAAAGCAATAATTGTGATAAAAATGAGTATTTATAAGCTTTTTTTTCTTAAATTACACAACAAAGTAAAATCAGCTTGTAATATTTTGATTACTTATTTTAGAAGAGAAACAGTTGTAACTTCAAAAAGAACTTAATTGTATTCTGAAAGCTGTATAATTAAAGTCATCAATTACTTAATTTACTTTTCATTAGAAACTTTTCCAAATCAATTTTAAAATTTTTTGAGTAGTTGAAATATTTTTCAGCTCTTTATTTAGCCAATTTTTTTTCTTTTTTATTTTAAAAATTTAAAGGTTTTCACTGATACCTTAGTTGGTGTGAATCCTTGCATTATCTATGGATACTTAATTTCATTTTAAAA
Organism: Brachionus plicatilis; assembly: GCA_010279815.1. Classification (NCBI taxonomy): domain Eukaryota; kingdom Metazoa; phylum Rotifera; class Eurotatoria; order Ploima; family Brachionidae; genus Brachionus; species Brachionus plicatilis. Next base: position 284,989 of record QEOQ01000106.1, on the reverse strand, counting down.
AATTTTTTAAATGTAATCGTGGGAAAAATTCTTGAAATTTTAGTGGAAAACAAAATAAACTTATTTAAAAAATAATGTTTTTATTGTGTATAAATGGCTTTTTTTATAATCTTATACGTTATATTTTAAAGCTTGGGAAAAAACCCTTCATGAATTATCATTTATTTTTAGAAAACTTAAAATAAAAAATTTCAAAAAAAGTCAAGTTTATTGTGATTTTTTTAATTTATTTTAGTCCCAATGGGAAATTTAAATTTTTTTAAAAGAACATTTTATTTGGATAATTGTTAATGGGTAAACATTTTTTGAAAAGAACAATCAAATAAATTATTAAAATTTTAAGCATAAAAGACAGCGTCGTTAAAAAAAATAAAATATTTTTCCAATTAAAAAGTAAAAATGACGCTTTTTTAAAAAACGAAAAAAATTAAAAAAAAACAATTTTGCACTTGTTCCGTATTAAAATCTCGTTCTCCAAATATCAGCTCTTTCATTAATCAAACATGATAATTTTAACTGATATGATGAGCAAACAGTTGCATATAGTTTAGATATCTTTATCTTCAAAAAGCTTGAGAACTCAAACATTGATGAATTATTTTTTTCAAATAAAATAGATAAATTAAAGCGTTTATTCAATATTTATTCAAAAATTACAGAGGCATATTTTGGACTATTTTGGCTTAGAGCTTTATTCATTTTAAAAGTCTAGATTTCACTTTAGAGTCATTAAGACATAATTACGCAAATATTAAATTTCTAAAAATATGAATTTTATTTTTTTAAAACAAAAATTCGTTTCTTAATTAAGGAATTAAATTTATCACAAGTTTATTATGTTCTCGAGCAGTATGGTTTTCTAGGCTTTGTGTAAATAATTATACAATCATTAGCATAGCATTATTTTAAATTATTTTTGAGCAAAACCAAAATTTAACTATTTCATTAGAAAAGCATTTTCAATTAAAAAAAAAGCTGCTTTATTTTCATGAGAAGAAATATTTGTGATTTTAAGGTTTAAAGCCTTTTATTTAGCCAAGTAAACACAATGTTTTATTAATGAATGAAAATAAGGACTAAAATTTATAAAAAAAACAATTAAATCTTATTTAAATCTTAAATTTATTTTATATTTCTAGCCTTTTTTTTTTAAATTTATTTAAGTACAATTAAAGTAAGTCGGGATTTTTCAGATTTGGGCTTTTAGGATATATGTGACAATATTTTAAGTAATTTATGTCTCAACACGATTATATAATAAAAAAAAAAGTGACGTCAAAAATCAAAATTTTTTTTAAAATTATTTAATAAACATTAAGAGAATTAATAAATTTTGAATGATTACAAATATTTTTGACCGATTTCAGTTTTTAGCGGAACTTATTTGCATAGTCTAATATTTGAAAAATTTCAAAAATAATTTAACATAATATATTTTTTAAATGAAATAAAAATTATTTTTTTTCGTTTTGTCATTGAGAAATTTATTTTATGCTAACTTCTATTTAAAAAAGTGTTTTAGCCTAATTTAAGCAATGAGTTAGAAGATACTTGTCGTTGTAATAGATCTTTTTTAGGCTTAAATCGAAAAAAAATTACAAATAATTTAATTTCGGTCAATAAAAAACTTAAATATAAAATATTTTAAATTAAAAGAGTTGGAGATTTTTTTTTTCAAGATTTTGCATTTTTTTTAATTTAAGATTTTCTATCAAACGATTGTTCTTAAGATTCACTAGAAAATTTAAGACATAATTTATTTAATAATTATTTTCTATTTAAATGAAATATTTTATGTTTTTAGTAAATTCGTGTGATCAATTCTTGATTTAATGCATCTTTTAGCTCGTTTCATTTAAAATGTTTGCCAAGATCAATGCTGCTGTGGATTATCAAGTCATGTTTACTAAATCTAAATACAAAGTAAAATTACTTGAATGTCTTAAAAGTATTAGGATAAAAAATTTTTTAATATATCAACCTTTGTCTTTAATTTTTGATGTGACAAATATTCACTAATATTTATATTTTTTTCGAGAGGGTTTTAAACATTTAATTTTTAGCGTTATATAAATAAGTCTTTTATTTAAATTTGTATGTCTAGCTTTAACCAATTATTTTTTATTTTTATTATCATTTTTAAATATTATTATCATTAATTATTCATTTGTAAAACTGTTCTAACCAACACATTTTCATTTAAAACAAAAAATTATTTTGAAAGAATTTTAAAGTAAGTAGTTTTTGTTAATTAAAAATATTCAAAAATTTAGTGATAAATTCGAGATAAGCTATTTAAATATTGTTTTTTGTTTAAATATTGAATTAGTATTAAATAACCATATAGAAATTACTCAATGGAATTTTACATTAATTAGTAAATTAACATCTCATAAAATAAATCATTGCCACTTAAAAGGCCCATCACTTATGTTTCTTCTTTTATTTTAAATTTAGAATCACTGATCATAGGAGAGCTATCAAAGTAAGAATAAAATTTTAATTTTTAAAGAAATGAGTGAAAATTAATAATTTATGCATCGATATTGTATTTTGAATTTACCAAATTCACTTTGATAATTAAGGTGAACAAAAGGATTTTTAGTAAATTTTATATTATTTAACATTTTTTTTTAAATTAAATAAATTTTAGTTTTGTATTTTAATTTTTACATTGTTATCTGTAAAGCATGGTAGCATTGGTCAACAAAATAACAATTAAAGACAAAAAGGAATTTTAAAGACTGCATTTTTTCGTTACTAAAAATTACAGAAAAAATAATTAGTTAATTTTTTTAATTGGAAAAATGTTTCAACAGTCCCTAAAAGACAGATTAACACTTATTTAATTCAAATTTAAATTCAATAGACTTAAATAAAAATTTAACATTATATGCTTAAATTTTAAAATAGTTTGTTAGTTTTTTTTTTATTAGAAAAGTTAAATTATTGCATGAAATTATGAATTATTTTTTTATTTGATTAAAGAATAAAATTTTTTAACTTTTTGAAAGATCACTAATTTAATTTTTCAGACTTTTAATATTTTTTCATTAAATTAAAGTTATTCAGCGAAAATTCACGTACAAAATGGTAAATTCCATTTCAAATATGTAAATTAAATATTGGTGGTTTTTGTTATGAATTTGCTGAAAATCGTTTTTTTTCAGCAGTTTTCTGTGTTTTAATTGCTTACATCGATTTTAGATTTAAAATCATGGTTATTTAATCATTATTTATTTAATTTTTTCCCTTTAAAGAGCTTCATCTCATTCAAATTTTAAAAAAAGCCAAAAAAAATAAAGTAAGCTTAAACTGAAATTAGAAGAAAATAAAAAGAGATAAAAATTTAATTAAGTAATGTAAGTTAATGCATTAGAATAGTTTGATCTTTATTAATCTGGATTCAGTATCTTAAAGTGGGTAATAGGATATTACGATTAGTAATTGAGGTTATTTGTTTTATGGTAACTGGACCGAGATGTAGATTCTTCGGGTTAAAATTGAAATAATAAAAATAGTTATAATTATGTTCAAATAAATGAAAATAGAAAATTTAGGAAAAAATTAGCAAATTTAAAATATTTTCTTTATTTTTTCTCCTAGAGATCTACTCTTGCCAACAGAAATAATTTTCTCACTAACAAAAAGTTAACTCAATTATTTTGCAAAAATTCTTATCGAGCGATAGCTCCTTTGAAAACCAAAAAAAATATTATAAATAATTTAAAAATGATAATAAGATCCAAAAATTAAATAAATAATTTAGAAGTAATAAACCTATTTGGATAAAGTTTGAAATTCTTGATATTATAGGAAATAAAATTAAAAAAATATAATTAGATATTATGGTGTTGGAAATTAACTTAAAATTATTAAGTTATTATTACATATAGAAGTAGCATAGTTTTTGTGTCAAAGTTGTTTTTGATTTTATTTACAAACCCATTTAATTTAATTTTTTTAAACTATTTCTCATTTTTTTATAAAGCGACATCTCTTTCGAAAATCAGTTAAGTTCAACCAATTTATAATATTGGTCTGTAAATTTTTTAAATATTTTTTATTTGTAAAATTCAAGTATGACTTATGAATTATGTTTTTATTTTAATGTAGTGATGATCAAAATTTTTACCTAAATATATAAAAAATTATAAGATAATAGCAAAATTAGAAATGGTCTATGTAGATTAATAATTTAAGAATTTTTTTTCCTTCAAAAAGGCATATTTTTTCAATAAATAAAAACTATTCTATTATTTAGCTTACATTTAAAAAGCAAATTATTTAAATTATTAACTTAAGTCTCAGTTAAAATTAAAATATTTTTAAAAATTAAACTCTGATAGTTTTATTATAATTTAAAGAAAATTTTTTCCCAAAAGTTTTGAAGAAATTTGGTCTTTTAGGACACATTACTAAATTTTATTAAATTCAAAATATCTCAGTTAAAAAAGGGTATTTTTTCTTTAATTGTATTGAAGTAGGGGTGACCTAAATTTTACCATAGTAAAGTTAAAGTAATTTTGCCATTTATTTTCTGCAAAACACTAAATGTATTAGAAAATCATTAAAATTAAATTGCATAGTTATTGCAGAGACTTAATTTAGGTGGTACAGATTACTTTTTCTATAATTATACATTAATGTGTGCATTAAGATAGCGTACAAAAAATCCTACCTAGAAATCATAACCCTAAAGATTTTAAAACTGTTGAGATATTTTATTTTCGATTGAACTTCATTATGAAGGTTTAAAGTCATAACAAAATACCCATTATTTTAAAAAATTTCATTTGAATTTTAAATTAAAAATAATTGTAAATTTTTAGATTTAATAAATAAAATAGACAAGTATTTTTTTTATCATAAAAGGACACATTTAAAAATCCTTAAAAATCAGAGTTGTTTAATAGTCACAACTCTCGTCACTCAAGTCAAGTCCATTTCCGGACTTTTAAATTTTTATATTTTTCGACTTTTAAACAACTCTGATAAAAATGTTTTTTAATTTCGAGCTAAATGATAACTTTTTTTAAACAAAAAATTAAGAAAAAAATTATGTACATTAAACTTTTTTAAATGTAAGAAGCCAAGTTTTGTTAAATAGTTTATTTCTTTTTTAAAGAAAAGCTACGAGCTCCTTCAGCCAGTTATATGATTTTAATGTCTTTTTATAAACAAAACTTAGACTAAATAAACATATAATGAACAAAAAAAATAGTAATTTTTTTTTAAATTGAATCCTAAGTCAAAATTAAAGTAAAAAAATATGTCAAAAATTAAAAATCAATTTTAAGTATTGAAAAAATTGTAAATAACTAGGAAGCAACCGCATAAGGGAGTCGATATACTGACAAACCTTGATTTAAAACCTTGGTTGTATTCATCTACCAATCTGTCAACCTGGCAATCAGTGGTAGTGAATAGATGATGATGATAAACATTTTTATTTAAATAAATGTAAAAATAGATAAATAATGGCTCGAGCTTTCGCTCCTTCGCCAAGCTTATGATACTGTCCCAAAAAAAATATATTGATACTATTATTATATACGTTCGTAATTTAAAGAAAATACTTCTTTGTTTTTTAAAAAATAAGAAAGAAAAAGAAATGGAAAAGAAAAAAATCTACAAAAACCAAAATAAAAAAAGAGAAAGAATTGTACACAATTTAAGAAAGTTTTCTTTTAGGTATTTTTTCTTTTTAATTTTTTTTTTACATTTTTTGATTACAAAGAATAGAATCGAATTTAAGTTTAAGATTTCTAGATCTTTTAAAAAGTTTAAAGTCTAAAGAAATAAACAAAAGGTCTAATGAACAAAAAAAAATAAAAAGTAGAAGTTAAGTTATTTGGTCCGAGTTAAAAAGTCTGCATAATAAAGTTTCATAATTTTTCGGTGCATGTTCACCACTGGAAATGTATTCATCCATTAAATTGTTTATAACAGGGTTGTTGTTTTTGATGCAATTGTTGAGGTACGATTTGTTTAAGTCTAGAAATCTTGCTTGAATAGTACAAAAACCCATAATTTCTTGTAATTTGTTCATTTTTTGATTCTTGTCTTTGAAAGCCTTGAGAGTATAAATGATGAATAGTAGAACTTTTGCAGTGAATAGAAATTACGCTATGGTATTTATATGATAAGGGATCTAGATTTTGAAATGTTAATTTTTAATTTTGATAATTATTATTCATTGACAGGTGCAAAATGTTTAAGTATTGATCAGATCAGTTCAAAGAAAGAAGAAATAGTAAGATGGCAGTTACACAGTGGAAAATTTATTATTTATTTATTTGTTTTTTGTGTGCCAAGCTAAAACTCCTTCAGACTAAAAAAAAATAATAAAATAAAAAAAATTTAAAAATAATACAAAAGACAATTAAAATATACATATTGTAAGTAATGACAGATGCAAAATGTTTAAGGCAAATTGAAGTTCATGATCAAATGTAAATTTCAAATCAAAATTTTTAATTTTTATTTTTTTAAATAAAGAAGTATTTTTTATCAATTTTTTAATAAAAAATGACTCAACTTTATTAAACATGATTTGTTTAATCTTTAAATAGTTAGAAAATTATATGAATTTTTATCTGAAGTTAAAATTAAAAATTAATCAATATTCTGAAATTTTAAATACAAAATTTAACTTTGTTTGGTCGTAATATATTTAAATTAATATTAAAATATCATTTAAAGCCATAATTTGGATACCTTAATATTGATTTCAAATTTTTCTTTCAAGTTTTCAAATAAAGTTTTTAGGAGAATCAATTAAAGATCAATTGGAACAAAAAAAAGATTTTTTTCTTTTAATTAAAATAGTAAACATCTTATGTTTAATTTAAAAAAAATTGAAAAAGCTGATTTGATCATTTTTATTAAGATTATAATCAATTTTGTTTTGATCATTTGATCATGATCATGAACTTCAAGTTGCTAATGTTTAAGTATTGATCAGTTCAGGAAAGAAAGAAGAAATAGTAAGATGGCAGTTACACAGTGGAAAATTTATTATTTATTTATTTGTTTTATGTGTGCCAAGCTAAAACTCCTACAGAATAAAAAAAAATAAGAAAAGTAAAATTAAAAATTAAAAAATATGAATAAATTTTGTAAGAGTAAAATTACTTAACTTTATAATTATTATATTTTTTATAAAAATAGACAATAAAAATTATTTTTTGTTTAATAAAAATGCATTTCAAGTTTTTAATTATATTATAAACTGACCGGTTTCGGCTATACGAAGTCCCTCAGAGTCTAAAAATTGAAAATCATAATAATTTAATTTAGTAAAAATTTCATCTTAATTTAATTTATGTTTTTTATGAATTTTATAAATACACAAATTTTTGATCAATAAATAAATATAGAATAAATTTATAGAAAAAAGAAAAAAATAGAAAATAAAAAAATTAATAAAGATTTTTTTGTTTAATATTAGAGACTTTTTGAAATTAAATTTTACATAATCATAGTGTATTATAATTTATAATCTTTATATTTTAATATTTAACTTAACTAAATTTACAATTTAACAATTTTATTTCAGAAAGAAAAAAGTATTTATCTTTTCAATATTTTGAATTTTTTTGTTCAATATGGGTATATCTAGCTTAAGGAAGAAATTTACTAGATTTGTTTCAATTTATCTGCGTTTATTTAATTCAACTAAATTTGAGTCAAAAATATAAAAACTAAAAACATCAAAAGCATGAGTATAAAAACCAAAATGTACTGCTACTTCACTTAAAATTGCACCCTATTTAAAAGTATTAGTGATAAGATGCAATTAAATTGCACAGATTTTGCAGACTTCCGCAATAGGTGAAACAAAATTTATTTATTTTAATTCAAACAAACTAAATGATTGTGAAATTCAAAATAATTTTGACAATACAAAAATTAATGTAACAAAATATCTCATAATATTAAAAACAATTGCTTTTAAGTCACAAGTCTAAAGCAAACTCTAGACTTTGACTTAAACTTGAGACTGCAATTTTTTAAAAAGCAGGAATATGTAGTATGTAAGATTGCGAGAATTCAAAACTTCCATGCTATCAAAGCATTCTATTTTGGATATCAGATTCAGAATCTGCGTCCAGAAACACCTCAAAAATATATATATTCAAAAAATACACCGTCCTTTCACATTTTTACAGTATTCCCAGATTTTTTTATAGATTCTGAAAAAAGAAAAAACACTGGATTAGTTTGTTTTAGATTTTGCTCTATTTTCCAAATAATTTTAACAAACAAAAATGCACTTAAAGTGGAAAAAAAATTATATTATAATAATTTTATAATTAAATTCTTTTTGAACTTTTTTTTGTTTAAAAAAACATTTTAATTTTTTTATCATGGTTTCAAAAAAATGGTCATGTTTTCACAAAAATTTAGTGTTAAGGTACATAATAAAAAGCCTCAGTTTTTCAAATAAATTAGTTTTCGAACTCATAGATGAATTTTTTAAAAGCTAAATCAATTGTTAAACAATTGTTACAAATATAAATTCCATGCTAAGTAAAGTATGGTATAAATCAGAGTTGTTTAAAAGTCCCAAAAAAAAGTCCAAGTCCGGACTTTTAATTTTTTTTTTTTTTAAATTTGCTAGGTCAGGCTTCATGTCAAAAAATTATATACTCTTGAGTTGTCAAATGCAATTAGTTTACCATATATCAGAATTTTGCTGCAATTTTAGCATAAATTTCTTATTCAGTATTAAAAATTTTAGAGTCTGGCCTTGGACTTTTTTTTTGGAAAAAAAAATTAAAGAAAAAAAAAAGTCCGGACTTGGACTTGACTTGAGACTTGTAACTTTTAAACAACTCTGGTATGAATTATTCCCAAAAAGGATCCAATCAGTTTAAATCCAAATTTAAATATTATTTAATTAAAATTTAAAAATATTTGTAAATAAAATTTAAAGTACTAAGCTAATTGAATATATGTTCGAATAAAAAAAAAATTCTAATTTGAATTTGAACAAAAAATTAAGCTAATTCAAAAGCTTAAATAAATAAAAAATAAAAAACAAAATTTTTATTTAATTTAGATAAAAAAAATTAATTGAAAATTGAATATTAAAATTATTTGAATTTTAAATCAAAAACAAAATTGAATATTAAAATTATTTGAATTTTAAATCAAAAACAAAATTGAATGGTTTTATTTGTTTGCCTTCCAAAAATCAAAAGGATTTTTTCTCAGTAGGCCCCAGAATATATTTTTGCTTATTTTGTGAGTTAATATTGCTTGAGTTATGCGGTAAGATGCAGAATCGTGAGTATATAGAAAAATCTTCAATTATTTGTTTAATTGCTATTATTGCTCTACTACTCAATTCCAACCAAAAAGATTGATTTCTGAACAAGCTTTAAACAAGTATATTAGTTATTTTTTATTCGAATTTATAAATTAAATTTAAAAATAGATCCAATTTATGTTTAAATTTTGAATTATTTGAATTAGAAATTTAGCCACCAAATACAAGACCATAGTTTACTATAACCACAAAAATGGTAAATTATACCACTAATTTAATAACACAACCACAAATTAAATTTTCAATCACACATTCAGACAGTCTATTCCAATTTTTAACCACACGATTTTTCAAGTAGATCTGTATTAAGTTAGAAATGAAATGATCTTTTTAAACTGATTATTAAAGTTAATTTTGTTTTAAAATATTTTTTCATCTAAATTTGAAAATATTGTTCAAAAGTAAGTTCAATTTCAACACTATTTAAACAAATAGATTTTTTGGTATTTTAGTTTCATCAATGCTTTTTCATGTTTGACAGTCCATGCTAATTGCGATTCTCTGAAAAAAACATCATGAAAAGGTGAATGGCTTCAAATTTTCAAAATAAATTTTCGGATTTAGAATATGTAGAATGAGATGACGAAGAAAGAAAAAAAGAACGAAAAAGGACACCATTGAAAAGCACGCATCCAAAAAAAGATTATTTGAAAACAACAATAATGCGCATAAAGATTAATTCAGATTCAAATGAAGAGAAGAACTAAAGTCCGAGCCAAAGACTTTTTTTTATTTTTTTTAAAGTCCGGACTTGGACTTTAATTTTAGTGACAATAACTACCTGGAACGGTAAAAGGAACATTAGACCGCCACATTTACTATTAATTCATGTTGTTCGGACTTTTTAAAAAAAAAACAAAATTTAAATTCTTTGACTCGGACTTTTTTTTTTTTAATTTAAATGTCCAGACCAGACTTGTGCAAAAGTCAGAAAAAAAAATATTTTAAAGTCTTTTCAAAGTCAAGTCATTTGATCTGACTTTTAATTAATTTTTTATAAAAACAAGTTACAAAAAATGACAAAAACTGTAAAGGATCAAAAAACTAAAAATTTTAATTTCTTATTAAAAAGATGACGCTTTTTAATCTAATATTGAAATCAATAACCAAATGATTTTTTTTTTAAATTCAGATATGTAAACAAAATTTCAAAATAAAAATTTTGAAAAGCACGGTACACAGGTTTAGAGTTCCTGGTTGTTAGTAAAAAGGATTGAAGGAAAATCGTCCCCTCTATTTAGCAAAGCATTTTTTAATAAATTTCCTAAAAAACAAAATTTGAATTTAAAACTTGAAATATAAATACTATAATAATATTTTGATAAGAAATTAAAATTTTTAGTTTTTTGATTCTTTACAATAATTTGGTCATTTTTAAAAAATTAAAATCAACTCAAGTCATTTCAAGTGCTTGACTTTTCTTTGACTTTATGACTTTTAAACAACTCTGATTCGATTCAGATTTTAATTTTCAATTTTTATTTAAAAAAAAATTTTATTAACTTTTTTAGAAAAAGTTTATTTGATTTTAGATCATCGAATACTTAATATTTTTTTATTTTATTTTATTTTGCGCATTCATCTAGAATTTTAAAAATTTAATCCAGACTAGAGAAACATTTTTAGACAAATTTTAAAATATTCATTCTAAGTCTTGTTTTTTTGAAATGTATCAAAAAAAAACGAAAAAAAAAATATCTCTCTTCAAATAAATACTGGTTATAGAAAAAACTAAAATATCAAAAGAAACCTTTGAGTTAAAACCCTTCTTGAATCAGGTAATTTGAAATATTCCAAAAGTAAGTCATTTTACTATAAATATGGGAAGCTTCTTTAATACAGAAAACTGAAACAAACTTTTCTTTAAAATGTTCAAATTTTTTCCAAAAACTTGGACTGTGTTGCTTGCTTTTTGCAATCTTTTTGACCAGAGATTGACCACAAATCTTTTGCCACCTATTCCTGAAGAATGGCTCATAGAGATGGAATCAGCTGAATTTGGAATCAAGAATGTCCATTGGTTAAACGACTACATTTTCTATGCTCCCTCTACAGTAAGACCAGGTTCCAATTGGAACGCTTTTGTCGAAGCAATTTGGAACGGACCAGAAATAACTGAGGAAAATTATCTAAAATACATAAAATTGGAATTTGCGCCTCTTGAACAATCCGTTTACCACAATTGGTCAGGCGATAAATTTTTAGAAGTGTCATCATTCGATGCGGCCACAAACAAGATTGTTTTTAGGCCAAAAAACAACAAAACTTTCATGATAGCGCCCAAAAGTCAAATTGGCGTTTTCAATGGAATGCATTTTAATCTGGCAATAAATGCTAAACGCATCCCTGCTATGACTCTAATGATAAACACCAGAATATTCAGAGATGTGGAAGTTACTTGCTCAGATGGACTGTTCTGTAATGGCGAAGAACGCTACGTCAATGGCAAGTGTCTGAGAGCGAACATAAATCCATGCGAAGACGCCTCTGGCGATCTGTGTTCATCTTTTGAGTGCATCGAGGCGGAAAAAAAATGTGCCAAAACAGCCAGAGGAGGCTCCACTTGTGCCAAATGTTTTGGTGATAAGCCAGGCGGTGTTCTAACATGCTCGGACATTGGCTATGAATGTGGCTGGACATATGATAGGACTCTTTATTGCGGAAATTGCTCAGATGGTCACGTGTGTTCCAAAGGAAGCTGCATTTTAGCTTCAAGTGTAAGCCAAGGCACTTGTGAAAATCCCTATCAGCTTTTGAATGAAAGCCTGGTTGTTCCCGAAGAAGGAATTAGCAATTTGACCATTTATGGAGATTTGAGCAAGCCAAATTTGGTTGACAGTGTTTTGCCAATATGTCACTACACGGCAGTGCCAGACATGGTGTATGTATTCAAGATTGAAAGTGGAGTTAAGATGGGAATGGAAGTTCAAATGATGGCAGCAGACGGATCAATTGATGTGATGGACACTTTGTTAGCGTTGACCGACGAGCATTGTGCTGCCTTGCCCATATTCTCATTTTGTGGCGATGACTCGTCGCCACCTGGTGGACTCTCGTCACGGGTGTTTGGAAAAATTTCCAATGGCACTTACAAATTGGTGGCAAGTGCAACAAAGATCAAACATTTGGCGCCATTTAAACTATTGGTAAAATTTTATCCAAATTGTGTTCCGCAATGTGATGGCAATAGAAAGTGTGGCTCGGATGGATGTGGAGGACTGTGTGGTGTTTGCTTAGATGGACAGGAATGTCATCTGAGCACAGGAAAATGCAGGGACAAAGTGTGCAAGCCAGATTGTGGTTTAAAGATTGGCAATGCAAGCTCAACGAAACAGTGTGGTGATGACGGATGTGGCGGAGTTTGTGGGTCCTGTAATCTAGAAAAATATGAAATGTGTTCGTCCCAGATATCAGCCTGTAAAAAACTAAAGCCTTGTGATAGTTTGAGACCGTCATGCCATTCTAAGCCACACTTAAACATGAGATCGCTATTTTGTGCCAGTGATTGTAGATGGCACGACATTGAAGAGAGTCTGGGAGATTTAGCACCCAATGGAAGAGATGAGGTCATTCCATCCATTGAATTTGAATGGCAGTTTGTTTCAAATCGTTCATGTTCACTGGTCGAAGGTTGCTTTAGGCTTACTGGCAATAGATTGGTTATGCGTTTTGACACCTATGTTCACAATGTTGGCAGAGAATCATTTGTTCCTCCTAGACCAGAAGAAGCTCCTGATAAATTCCAATTTAGTCCATGTCATGCCCATTATCATTTCGAAGGTTTTGCTTCCTTTAATTTGTATGACATGAGATCTAGACTTGCTGCCATCGGTGGCAAAAGAGGCTATTGTATTGAAGATACCGTTCAAACATCATTTGGCTCTCACATTTCGTGCCAGAAAAAATTCTCTTGCGAATACCAAGGCATTCAAGCAGGCTATGCGGATTTGTACCGCAAAGATCTAGATTGCCAATGGATTGATATTACCGACGTACCAAAAGAAAATTGGTACATTTATGAAGTATGCACAAACACTCAGAGAAAATTGGTCGAGGCTTCGTTTTCAAATAATTGTAAAAGATTTGCTGTCTATGTGCCAAATATTGACAATGATTTTTCTGGAAGTGTTTTCAAGTATAGAGACATCTTGGCACAAAGAAATGTCACATTGGAACCAGTGCTGTTCGCCGATCCGGATTTGCTTTTTGTAAAGGAAACTTGGAACGAACAAACAGAACAAGGCGTAGTACAAGTTATTTTCAATTTTTTTTCATATGTTTTTGGTTTGATATTCTAAGTGCTTCTTAAATTTAAACCAAAGATCGCATGGATCAAAAGATAGTTAGTTAATTTTGGTAGCTTTTTTTCATTTATTTTATTTCGAAAGATTTTTTTTTAAGATGGAAAAAATAAATTTTTGAATTTAATATTTTAATCGTTTGAAATTAATTGACCCTTAGATAAAAAAACTGTACAAGTTTGGCCTGTTAGCCTAAATTTTAGTATCCAAAGATTTAGATTTCTGTATTTAAACAAAAATTTACTCGTACCTGATTAGGGTAATGTTTTATCTATTTATTTGTTTATCTGTACCGAGCTAATGCTCCTTCAAATAAAAAAATATAAAAAAAATAATTAAAAATAAAATAAAGGATAAATTAAAATAAAAAAATAAAAATGCGCTAAATATATATAATCTTGCACAGAACATACAGAATGGTACACTGTCTAAAGCAAATGAAGTGGTATTTATTATACTATCTAATATCTAAAATTTGTCATCAAAATTTTAGCATCAAAAAAATGAAATTTATCACAAAAATATTTTTATTTTAATCACCAAGTTTATTGAAATTTATATCAATAAAAAAAATTCGTCATCAAAATACAGGAAAATTTAGAATAATAAAGTAGAAATTATTCATCAAAATTTTTTTCATCATTAAATAAAAAAATTATTATAACAAAAATTAATTAAAATATAAAATATAAAAAAAATTTTTTTGACTAGTTAAGGCCAATCACGAGTTGTTTTTTCACCAACATCAAGTGTCCTAGAATTATCAGGAATTTTAGTCAATTATTCTTAACAGCTATATATATATAATGTTTGTATGTATAACTTTTTGAATATCTTCGACAATCACATACAATTCTCCTATATTATAACCAATTATTTTTATTTACATCAGCTGATATCTGTAAGGTACACTTTCATTATTTACAAAATCATCGAAATTTTTTCTAATATTTTTTCAAATTCAAATCTTGGGCTTTTTTGAACTAACGTCTGGTTTAAATTGAATTCTGAGTTGAAAAATAATGATTGAAAATAAAATACACAATTACATGCTCGCAAAACTACTTCTATAATTATTAATAAATCACATTTAAAATTTCATAATTTTTACTAAAAATTTTAATATAATCTATACAATATATTATTTAATCTATTGTTAATTCATTTAAAAATAATTAAATTTTAAATTTTGAATTAAAATTTTAATTAAATGTTTTATATGTTATTTTTTGTGGCGTAATTTTTTTAATTTGTTTCAGAAAAAAAAAAATTGATGTAAAAAAAATGAATCTTTTCTACTTAATTAATCTAAATTTTCGTGTATTTGGTGGTGATTATTTTTTGATGAAGCTTTAAAAATATTTTGCTGATAAATTTTATTTGTTTGATGATGATATAAAAATAGCACTCTTTTTATTTATTTTCTTTCAATTCTTAAATTTTTTGTTTAGAAAAAAATTTTCTTTTACACAACTCTAAAAAAATCAACTAGATTCAGACTTTTTATGGCAAAACTAATTTAAAAAAAATGGAAATTTCTGTTTTTTTTTTAATTTTTATTTAAAAAATTTGTGACATTAGGCTTCCTCTTTTTTATTGATTGAATGGAGCGTTTTGGTTATGATTTTCAAATCGAAACTTGCCTGTTAATTAAAAAAAAACAAATAATAAATAAACGTAAAAGCAAAAAGTAACTCAAAGTTAAAATGAATACTGATACTCCTACTTGTGAAAATAAAAAAAGTTGATTTTATGATTTAAATATTAAAGAGAAGACTAAAATTGATTTAAAAAAATTGATAGACTTTTTCAAACAAATTTTTAAATAAAAACGAATTAAATTTCAAATTTATTTAAATCTAATTTTAATTTAATGGCTTATTTATCACTTTTTTTTCTAGATTTATTTTTTCAATAATTTTGCTCGAATTTTTATAAAGTCTAAAAATACTCCATTTAGCTAATTATTTCCAAAACTTTTGCTGAATTATTTTTCTTTGCTATTTCAAATACAGTTTGTCCAAATCGATTTTTTTCATCTAATTTACTTTTTTGATTAAAATTTTCAATCAAATATTTGATTAAATTGGCATGGTCACCAACTGCTGCATGCATCAGCAAATTGCTACCAGACCAATCTTTAGAATCGATCAAACTAGGCCTAGTGGATAGAATATTTTTTAGTGTATCCAAATTTCCGGTCGCTGCACAATGAATAGCAGTTTGTAGGCTGGCCATTTTGTCAATTGATATTGGAACAAAATCTATCTTGGCACTTGAAACACTGCTGCTTGAGTCGGCTGTTTTTTTTACAGTGCTTTTAGCAGGTTGAGCACCAGGTAGTGTTTTTGTTTTAGCTGTTTGAAAAGCCTCGAACATTCCACTTTGACCAACATTTCTTTTAGCAGGACTGTCAAATGAAATGTCCACTTCAGGTTCTTCTAGCTTTAATACACCGGTGCTGGTCACTTCACCTCCTATTTTGGCAAGACCCTCTTCCACCAACTGCACCGCATCTTGCATACTAATATGACCCATTGAATGGGCAGCATCCAAAAAAAATATGACATGCTTGGTCGTTTCGTCAATGGACGTGTGCTTGGAATCCCTAAAATTCCAAAGCCAACATATAACTCTCTCATCGTCAGAATAAACTATGTGATTCTTTTCCACTTTAATTTGGTCATTTATTCCCAATGCTTCAAAGGTGTCATTGTCTTTTCCATACCTAATGCAAATGTTTCCTTTGATCTTGTCAATGTCATAGCCACCCATTGGTATCATTGTTAATACTGAACAGCAATTGTACAAATCAACTACATTCGAAATGTTCCACATTTTGGCACCAGACACAATTCTCTTTATCAAAGCTTCAGCAGAGCATCGATGGGTCTTGTGTTTGAAGCCAAAGTCTTTGAAAACACTACGCCAATTGACAATTTGGTCATGAGATGAATAAGTTTTGTCATTGATATCTTTGCTGCTGAGAATGTCTTTCAAGCGTCCCTTTAGAATTTCCAAGTACTGGTTTGTAGTCTTTACTTCAACTCGGGCAACCACGTAGCCAATTTGAGTTTGTGGGTATTTTTCTAGGACCTCTTTGGCAATTTTAACTAACATTATGTGTTTAGTGAAAGTATTTTTTTGTTAAGTTGAAATATCTAAAATAAAATTTAAGCTTGAAAAAAAAGGGTGTAATTAAGATTTATTTTTTATAGTTCACTTTTTTTTTTAAAATGCATTTTTAAAATTTTAGTTAAACATCAAAATGTAAGGCATTCAATAAGCTTACAATAAGACTAACAAATTGTCTGTTTAGCTGGTTAAAAGCTAAAAATTTAAAATTTAATGTAAGTTCTTTACAAAAGAAAAAATTTGTTAAATTTTTGACAGCTAATTTTGAAATTAATAAAAAGACAAATTTGATTAAAAGAACGCTAATAATTTTTATATTCAATTTTAATTTAAAAAAATAAAAAAACTTTAAAATAAATTAAAATTTCAAAATTAATTCGAATTTTTATCTTGTGATATTTTATATAAATAATTTTTTTAAAAAGAGAATTTATGGCTAGAAAAAAATTTTTTTTTCTGGTCGTTGATTTTGAATAATCGAAGAAAATAGCGAGTGAGCCAAAGCATTTGAGAAAAGTTAATTAAAAATTTATTTTTTTTTTGACTCGAAAATGTAAATAAAGAAAACTTAATACGTACTTTGCTTAAACACATGAAAATTCAAAAAAAATCCTCATACTTTAATTTAATATTGTCCTAAATACAATGAAGTTTAAACGGTAAAAATTGGCTATTCATTACCTATATATCCTAAAATTTATTTTCTTGTCCAAAAATTTTATTTTTTGCTAAAAAAAAAAAATCATAGTTGAGCAAAAAAATTTTTTTTTATTATTTCTTTATTGCCATAATTTATACCTAAATATTGTGCTTATTTAATCTAAATTCAAAATTACAATTTTGTGTACAAAAATTTTTTTCATTGCAAAAAATGTTTAATTCGAAATGTCTTGTAGTTGATTTAAAAAAAAAAATTCAAAGAATACAAAATATCATACCAAGGTACAAAAGGAGATTTGATTAAAAGATTAAACGATTATATAAAAAAAAATGAGTCCGTACCTCAACCCGAACCCGAACTCGAATCCGAACCAGAAACAGAAGAAGATGATGAATTTAGTGATGTGTCGATTAATAGACCATCAACTGAAATCGAATCTGATGGGGAAATAATTGAGGAAATAAATGAAAATGGCAAACGAGTAAAAGCCAGATTCCAATACAGTAGAATACAAGATTTTGAAAATATAAAAACTGCATATGAATTTTTAAAAAACGATTTTTTTTGACAATATATTAAATAAACAGGATGTTATTAATTGAATATAAATTTTTGGACAATAAATTAAATAATTATTAATATTAAGTCGTAAAAATTAATAATACATTTTTTAGTTTAAAAATATTGCTAAATAAATAATTTTATTTTTTACTAATATTAAGATAAAATTTTAGGAAATAAAATTTAAAAGCTTAAAAATCTACTTAAATTGAATATTTTAGAACTAAATAAAATAACTTTATTTCATAAACAAGCAAAAAAAAATTTTCATTTTGATTAAAACACGTAGCTTATTTATACCTTATTTATAAGTAAAACTGCGAAATTATTCAAATATGTATCCTTGATTTTTTTAAAATTTTATCTTTATCAAAATTTTGTGATAATTATGGAGTAAAAATAATTTGGTGATTTTCCCAATTTTATGTGTGCTTATTTTATTACATTAATGAAACAAAATAAAATATAAATGGTTGATTTTTATTTAAAAATTTTCAAAAATGAATAATTTTACCAAAAAAATCAGTGCTCACGATTTATATTTAACTAGCTAAAATAATTTTATATAAATTTTAAGTATGCCTTAAAAAAAAAAAACTGGTTATTTGAGTTATTTAGCTACAATTGATCAATTTTCCAATTATTTATTCGTCACCAAACTACACAATGATGATTTATAAATTTTGCCACTAAAAATAAAAGAATAGCAATGAGTAGCTTCTTTTGAATATACATCATCGTTCATTAAAAGCTCGTGGGCCTTTTTAACATTGTAAAATGGAATTTTGGGGAACAAATGATGAATAATGTGAAATCCGTCACCACACGGATGAATGAAATTTTCATTGAACCAACCTATATTGTTTCTGGTTGAAAAAAAAGCATTTTGGCAGCCAAGGGAAGCGTGCTCAGATAGTTCTGCAAAAAATCGTATTGCTGTTAGGCCAAAAACAAAAGGTGTTAACCAGTAATAAAAAATTATATTAAAATAATTTAAATTGTAAAATACATTTAATACAATTGACCAATAGACCAATGTGAGTATCTTGTATTTAATTTTTTGATTTTTTTGAAGGAAAAAAGTCGGAATCAAATCAAGAAGATAGGACGGAAAAGCATTGATCAAAACTTTAGCCAATTCACCATAGGATGCTGCCGGAAGCTTGTCTAATCCCATGTTTTTGTATCGAATGAAATCAGGATCTAGTTTTTCATTCCAAAAATTTACATGATGACCCTTTATGTGTAGTTCTCTTTCACTTTCTAGGTTGTGGAACAAAGGCAGAGCAGCAAATGACCAGGCCATTATATCGTTTAGCCTAAAACTCTTGCACAAATTAAAGTGAGTTGCTTCATGAATGATATTTTCAAGGAGACGTTGCCGTGTCGATATAACAAAAAATGAAATAAGATAGGTAACCATTGATAGAAGACAAAATCCATTTATGACAAAAATTAAATGCGACAATACTGAAAATGAAATGATTGTCAGCCATGTTGTGAATAAAGTTCCAACAGTTGCTGAAATGCTCGATTTTTCAAGCATTTTTAGCTCTTTTTTGAGTTGTGGACTTGGAATTTGGTATCCAGCTTTAGCGGAGTTCATTTTTTTAAATTTATATCAACTATAAAAATTTTAGGAGAATTTTTCTGTATTTATACCTTTTTTTTTATTTTAAGTGTTACAGGAACTTTTTAAATGAAAAACATTTAAAATTTTTTAGATTTTTGTTTGAAAAAATTTTAAGAAAATTTTAAATCTAGTTTTCGATTTTCTCTAAACATTCGAGTTTATTTTTAACAAAATTGAAAAAAAAATTTTGAAATACTCTAACTTAACTTGATATTCTTTTGAAATCACCTTCATGTTTAACATTTAGAAACTATTTCATAAAGTTCTGGAATCGAAATATTATTTAAACAATATTTCGAAATTTAACAATAAGAGAAGTCTAAAACGCACCCGCTCAAAACAAATAAAACAATTATTTTTTAGATTTTGCCATACATATCTCTATTTACATATTTTATTTTCAAAATTAATCAGCAAGCAAATGTCGCATTAATTTGGTAACTTTTAAAAATTCAATCAGTAAAATTTAAAAGAAAAAAATGAGTCCCTTTTTAGATTTAGCATTTTTTTTTTAATTAAAAAATTTAAAAATATTTTAAAAAAAATTTACTATAATAAATTCTCTATTTTGTCTTATCTTCGAAAAATAACTTAAAATTTTTTATCAATCAAAATTTAATAAACATGGTGTCTTTTAAAAATTCTTTGAAGACAGATTTTTTTGGCAAAAAATTTCCCCAAAGAAAACTCGAAAAATTTTCTAAAAAATAAGTCAAACTCACCAAATATTACTGGAAAGTGAAGTTAAGAGCGATAAACCAGAAAAATTTTGCAGAATGATAATAAAATCGCTTCTTAAAGTGCTTTACAAAAAAAAAAATTTATTCAAGAAAAATATTAATTAAATCTAAATTCAGTTTGGACCTTTTTTAAAGCTTCTTAAAACTTACTTTATTTTTTTTTGATAATTATCCTATTTTACTTGATTAAACTACTCCATAATTTTTATTAAGTTCTGTATTAAAAAAATTATTTATATTATAATCAACAATAATTTTCATTGCATTAAATGATTTTTCATTTTATTTTTTTTTTTATTTTTTTATCTGAAGTAGTTTATGCTTGGTATAGATAAAAGTAATAAAAAGCTAATTTGGAGTCTAAAATTTTTATAAATTAGCAATTATATTCTTTTTCTTTAAAAAATACATCATTTTTAATTTTTTTAACATTTAAAATAGATTTAAAAAAAAGAGGTTTCAAATTTTAAACTTTTTATTTCACATCAATTCCAGAAATTATAAAAATAAAAAATAATCAAGATAAGACTAGTAAGATAAATATATTATTTAAACTACTTTCAATCTTGTTTATTTGATGAAACTCTAAAATGCTTCCATTAAAAAAATTTGAAATTAAGATTTTAAAGAAAAAATTCGTGCATTTTTAAAAATTCGTAATAGTAGATATTTTACTAAGCTTAAAGTTTTAAAATTAAAATAAATCAAAAAAGTTATCTTTGAAGTTTAATTTATTGCAAAATTTTTCGATTTTAAATTTAAAAAAATCAATTATTATTATTATTATTATTATTGTTTTATCTGCAACGGGTGAACCGCGGAGCTGAGCACCAACGTACTTAGCTATGGCAGATGTTTCTGACCATTTGAAAATTTGTCGTATTTGTTCTTAAAACTGTTGACTGTTTCAGCTTTTATAACATTTTCCGGTAGTTCATTCCAAGTTGGTACCACTCTATTTGTGAAAAAATTGTGTCTTGCAGGACAAGATTTTACGAATTGTCTGTAGAGTTTATTGTGCCCTCTTGTAGAGCCAGCTGGTCCTGAACAGTTTGAGTTTGGGCTGTGGTTAAAAAGATGGAACCAGTTCACGATATTAATATTTTTGGTAATTTTAAAGTATTGGATTAAATCACCTCTTTTTCTACGATCTTCTAGAGTTGTCAATCCGAGTATTTTAAGGCGATCTTCGTAGCTTTTGTTTCTGATAGTTGGTACCAGTTTTGTGGCCCTCCTTTGGACATTTTCGATTTGTTTAATTTCTTTTTTACGAATAGGGTTCCAAATTGTCGAGCCGTATTCTAGAATGGGTCGCACGTACGATGTGAATAATATTTTGAATGTTCTAGTGTCCCAATTATCGAAGGATTTTTTGAGCTTTCCGAGTACAAAATTTGCTTTGAGGATGGATGCAGAAATATGCTCTTTCCATTTCAGATCGTCTTGTAGTATCACTCCTAGATCCCGTTCTGATTTTGTGTTTTCTAATACATACGCCATGTCTTCGATTTCGAATGTGAACATGTGGTCTTGGTGAATTTTTTTGTTGCCGATGTGCATGATTTTACATTTTCCAAGGTTGAGGTCCATGTTCCATTTAACTGTCCACTCTAGTAACATGTTAATGTTGGATTGGAACTCTTACATTTGAGATTTTTTTATGTTTGAAATGAAATAAATAGCTATTTTGATTTGTTTAAAAATTTTAAATTTTTTTAATAAAAAATTAATTGTTAAAATATTTCATATTAAAAAGTCTTAATGAAAAATTAATAAATAAGAATTGACAAAGAACTTAAAATTGTCTTTGATTTAAAAATAAAAAATATTAAATATCCTTATTCAAATCAAATTTTATAATTCAAATTTATTTAGATCTAAAGGCGACTTTCAAATACGGATTTTTCATTTTAAAAAAATAAAAACTAAAAAAATCCTCTTGGCATCCATTAAGCTTTGTTCAGTTCAGTTTTTTTGTTAATTTTTACAAACATTCTTAGTTAGTAATATTATTTTGACATTTTTTCTTTTAATATTAAGATAAACTACTTGAAAAAGCTTGATCTTTTTCAAAAAGAAACAAAAACTAGATTTTCGATTGTTTAAATTTAAGTTAATGTTATTTTTTTTCTAGTTTTTTATTTTTATTAATGTTTATTCCTTTTTTTGAATATAAATATCAAAATTTTTAAATACTAAAATAATTATTTACTATTTAAAAAACTTCTTATTTTTCTTTTTTTTAATTAAACTAGATAACCCATCTATTTCCAAACGATTTTAACAATGATATGAAATTAATTTTGTAATTAAGAATTTAGAACATCTTTATTTAGTATCAAAATTTTTATTCTATTTGAATAGTTTACTTCTATCTTTTTAACATCATACAAAACTATGGGGATTTATAAAACCTTCCGTAAATTCTTGCAAATTACCCCGAGACCTAAGACTCGGTTAAAACCCCAACTTTAATAAATATAATGTAAATATACTATGTATACAATGTAAATTTTTTTCACATTTAGATAAGCTATTTTAATTCCATTTTTTTAAAAATTTTTTGTATAAGTTAAGAAATCACAATACTAAGAGCCCAATCTAAAGTCACCGATTTTTTTAGTAGAGACCTCTAAACAAAATAATTAATTTTATATTATCCTGAGTTAAATTTTATTAATTTACAAATTATTTTAAAAATATGTATTAATAACTCAACCATTCAAGTAACATTTACCATCAGTTAATTGACCGTAGGAATTTTTTTTCTTTTTAGTTAGCTAACTTTTTCACACCATGTTAAACGATTGGGTCCATTGAAAAAAAAATCGCTGTATTTTTAATTATTAATATAACAGCCTGGATTTATTTTTATTGAAACAAACGACTTAGAGATCTTGCATTTTAATTGACCATTAATTGAATGAATTATAAAATTTTTTATTTATTTTATTTAGCTCATCTTATTTGATTCATTAATTATTTTAATTTAATATTTTTTGTTCTTTTAAATGGTCTATATTATATTTGCAATCATTTTGGTGATAAATTAAGGTGATTTACCAACAAAAATATTATTTTAGATAAAGATTGAATTTTATTTATTTAATTTTAATTATTTAAAAAGAAGTGCGAGATTTTACATTGAAATAGTCTCGAATAAAAGCTAAGATTGATAGTTTTAAGTGAAAATTTCACGCTATTTTAGAAATTTATTTTTGAAATAAAAATTTTGAAAAAATTTTCAAAATATTAATTTTCTTTCAAATTAAAGATTTTATTCAGATATTTAGACTATCTAATTGTTCACTTGCCACAAGGTCATTTTTTTACAGGTGTAGCAACATTCAGTCAAGGTGTTGCAAAATATTTTCTATTTTTTTTTGCAGATAAAATAAAATGACAAAAAATTGTTTTACTCTCAGAATCTTTAAAAAATAAATCAGAAATTTTACCTGTAACGTTAAAGTTTGCATTTGTTTTAAATTTTTACTTTTTTTAAATTAAACAATATTTTAAATTCCTGAACAATCATTCTTTTGTTTTTTTGATTGTTGATTTATTTATTTTCATTTATTGTTTAGTATATAAATTTTTATACAACTGAAATCTTATCTAAAGTATGAATTATAATTAGTCTTTTTTAGAAAATAACTTTTATAGTAAAAAAGTAAAGCTTAATTTAAAAGACATAATTAAGATAATATAATTCGTTGATTCGGTCTCATATGAATTTTATAAATAAAAGTTTAATTACTTATTTTATCATTAATAAATCACATTTGGTGATAATTTCATAAATAAAAAGAATATGTTGGAAATAATTTCTATTTTATTTTTCTAAGCAGAATTTTAGATTGTTAGGAGCAAGTTCACATTCTGATTTTTTTTAAAAAATATGAGGCTTATTAAATTTAACTAATTATTATTTTTCTCTTTAATTAAAAATGCTGACTTATTATCTCCGGCATATAATTTGAGATTTTAAAAGCCATTTAATTTAAATTTTGGTCACTCTTTAACCAAAGAATCCAATATATTAACAAAACGATATACATCTTATAAATAAATCATTAATTTTAAAATTATGAAGAAATTTAATTAATTCAAAAATAAGATAATTTAATTCTAGATAATCAAAGAGATTAAAATAATGGAAACGAATTTGAACAAAAAAATTGATAACATTTATGTAAAGATTGGTGAATTTGGAAAATATCAGTTTTTTGTGATTTTAATAGTAAGCTTATCGGCGATAATTTTATCAAATGCTGATTATAGTTATAATTTGTTCATAGGAGCAACGCCAGATTTCAGGTAAGACTTTTCCGATTTCAATCATACTAATATTTATTTAGTTCATTTAAAGCTCCATATGCGGAATATCATTTTAAAGATAAATAAACTTAAAAATATAAATATATAAAGGCAGGGAGAGAAACCGTCAATTAATTTAGTGAAACGTCAATTAGTTTTTTTGTCAACTATATTTTCGTCAATACTAACTTATCAATTATATTAAATATTTGCCTCAAAATAGTGCCGGATCCGTCTTCAATGAAAGTTTCAATATATATTTTAGAGGACGATCACAGCGACCCAGAATTTCCTCTGGAACAAAAGCATTAAAAAAAATAAGAAGCTAAAACATTTCCATATTTCTGAAAAACTATTATTTTTTTTGAAAACTTTTTTTTTTATTTTCTTTTATATTACATAGACAAATATTTTTTTAAATTGAAAAAAATTTTATTGACAAAAATTAAAAATAATTGACGAAACATTTATTTAAATGACGTTTATTTTTTAAAATTGACTCTTGCATAACTGACGAATTATCTAGTTTTAATTGACAAAAATTTCTTTTTTAATTGACATTTATATATATTAATTGACAAATTATCATTAAGTCATAAATAAAAAATTCAGTTTTGTATTTTATGAAAATCAAAGTACTAATTATTGATCAGACAATTTTACCATCTAAAAACAAAAGGAGCATAGATAAGGTAAACATTTTGGGATACTTTCTATAACAAACACCTAAAACGTTTTTTATCAATATGTTTTTTATTTAATTATTAAAAAATATATCTTTGGGTTTAACCCAAGACTGCTCCGAACGGTCGTTTCGACCTTCTTTTCAGTCCCCATTTTAAAAAAATAGAAAATTTTATATTTTTTACAATAGGCTTAATTACATAATTATGAAAGAAAAAAATGATTTTAAATGATCTTTTTTGATTAATAGAAAAAGAATAAAACAAATTGTTAGTAATTAAAAAAAAGAAAATAAAAGAGTTTAAAGTTTTGGTCTCTTAGAATTTATCAATATGTGATAAGTGATTTTAAGGCTACTTACATTTTTCAATGGTTTTAATAGACAAAAATAAATGTGCGATTTTATTATCAAACCACTTAAATAGTAAGAAACGCTATAAAAATAGTAAATTATACCACAAATTTTATTAATAAACTAAGAGTTGAATAAATTTTCACAAATTCAGTTTGTCCACTAATTTAGTTATATATTAATTTTTATTTTAAACCATATTTCGATTACAATTACCAAAAATTTAATACAAAAGTTTATACCCTCTATTTCAATATATTTTTTCGATTTTTTCTATTTTTTTTGAGTTTTGTAATTTTCATTCTTCTTATTTTATTGAATTTTACTTTATTTTTGAATTTATTTTATTTTAATTTTATTAATCTGAAAGGACTTTAATAATAAAAAAAAACACAACAAATCATGCAATAGACTCCTAAAGCTCCTTCAGATTACAAAGCAAAATCATTTTTTTCAAAATTATTCTAATGACTCAAGTTTAATAAAATTGAATAAATTTTAATCATTTTGCATCCCTCACTTTAATCATTTTACAAAAAGAAATGACAAAGTAGAATTTTTGATCAAATTTCATTTTTCAAATTTGATAAAGGATTTTAAAAATATTTTTTTACGAATTATAATTCTTTTTCAAAAATTTTAAAATAAAGCTTTGAATTGTTAAAAAAATATAAAAATCTGCGATAAAATTTAATTAAGCGTTTAAAAATGCTCTGATCAAATTTTAAAAATGAAATTTGATCAAAAATTCTACTTTACCAAAGAAATACATTTTTATTTATTTTTAAATGAAAAAACGCAGACGAGAACTAAAAAATTAATTAATTATCAGAAAATAATTTAATAAAAAATCAAATAATTGAATATTTTACTTTAAAGATGTCGCTTACCTTTTCTACCAAATGATACTTATGAAATAGCTAATGAAGAACACAGTGATCAGGTAGAAATGTTTATTCCCAAAAACCAAAAAAAAGGATCAATAAGAAATGAATATGATGGATGCAATTTGAAATCTTATTTTAATAATTCTTCAGTAAATTCTTCAGATTCTAATTTATATGAATTAGAAGAATGTGATGATTTTGTTTATTCTAAACTCTATTATGATTCTACAACAACAACAGAGGTAATTTTTTAAATAAATATTTTTTTAATGAATTTAATTTTAAAATTTCAAGTGGAATTTGGTTTGCAAAGACAACTATATTAAAAGTCTTTTTACGACACTTTTTTTTATCGGAGGACTTTTGGGAATACTTCCAAGTGGAATCTTATCTGATAAGTAATTTGTCTTTTTAAGTAACTTGCTTTTAATTTAGGTTAATCTTTTGAAACAATCGAAACTAAAATATGCTGAGGTTTAAGATGTAATCAGTGCATTTTTTCTCATACGTTTTCATAATGAACCTGTTTATTTTATTAAGTGAAAAATAAAGCATTTTACAGTTTTATTTCTATCGGTCATTTAAAATTTTAAAAGTTTGTTTTTGAAATGAATTACTGAAGCTTATCGAAATCATCAAAAAAATATCTTAATGTATTGAGGATCACTTAGATATTTCTTTATTAAAAAAAATTACTTTATGTTGAAGTTGGTTTAATTTCTTGTGTTTGAATTAAAAAATGCATCCAATGTTTCAAAAGTGAGATGTTTCAAATATTTTTTTCAGTTTCAAATAAAAAAATAATTTTAAGTTAATATTTTCATATTTGACATTTAACTTTTTAGTGAAATAGAATGAGTTTAATTTTTATTTAAAAATTTGAAAAAAATATTGAATATTCTTTTATTATTTTTTAAATAATTTATTTATTTATTTGTTTATCTGTACCGAGATAATACTCCTTCAGAATAAAAATATATGAAAATTAAAAATAAATAAAATGATCAAAAAAGATAAATTATTCATTTAGATTTAAATTAATATTCAATCGTTCGATCTAGTCGGTTTGGTGAACCATAGTTCACCTAATATGAGAACAATTCTTGTTCCCGGGTTTTGTGAACTATAAGTTCGTCAAGGTTTATTGTTCAATTTTTAATTAATTGAATTTTGAAAAAATAAAAACTTCAACATTCCTTACCTTTTCTAATTTGATTTTCCGTAAAATTACACATTTTATGGTAAAATTTTATAATGAAAATATGACTCATCAAAGTAAACTTCGATGTTACTTTAATACATTTAAAATAAAAAAATTAAAAAAAAAAAATATTAATAAATTTTTATAATAAATAAATATTTATTACTAATAAAACTTTTTTTTTTTGAGATGCTTTATCAGAACATTAAATGCTTTTAATTAAATTAAAAAATTTAAGTTTGTTTATATAACTATGAATTTTACTCTTTTTTTAGCTTTAAAATATCCATTAACATTTTAATTTATGGTCTACAAAAATTTTGAAAATGAACTTTATGTATGCTTTATTATGACGTGTAAACTTCCGAGAATAGTAGAATAGTAGAAACAGTAGAACAGTAGAATGAACAGTAATGACGACGCGGAATTTTCATTTAAAAAATCTAATTTCATGTTAAATATTTTACAAATTGTTCTCAAACTCACTCATTCCTGTTAAGTTTATTTAAAGTTTTTTTAAAAATGAAATCTTTATAATTATCTCAACATTTGACTTCTTGATAATCGCCTAAGAAGAATTCAATTAGAAATAAATTTAATTTAATCCTCATAAAACTAAAATTAATGAGAATAAATGAAATTAATTATTCTTCTTCTTAACTTCTTCTAGGATCTAAAATAATTTAGCTCACTTTTTTTAATAAAAACATTACTAAAATTAATTGATGAAGAAAATTAAATAAAAAACAAAATTTTTAGTTAAATATTTTTGTATATCACTCTGAAGGCGCTACACCTTAATTATGTTAACAGATATATAAATAATCAGAGTTGTTTAAAAGTCCCAAAAAAAAGCCCAAGTCATTAAAAGAAAAGTCGAAGTCCAGACTTTAAAATTTTTTTTTTAAAAACAGTCCAAGTCCAGAATTTTTTTTAAAATTTACTAGATTAGGCTTGATACCAAAAAATTTATATACTCTTGGGTTGTCTAATGCCATATATCAGAATTTAGTTGCAATTTTAGCATAAATTTCTTCTTCAGTATTCAAAATTTTTAAG
>QEOQ01000106.1:63205-241771 GCA_010279815.1 Brachionus plicatilis | reverse complement strand
ATATTATTTTGTTAAGTTAAAAATTAATATTCTTTGTTTTAAATAAAAATTTTAATTAACAAAAAAGTTCCAATGACGATTCAAAGATTTAATTCAAATTGTTTGATCATCAAAAAGTTGTCAGAAAAAAATCAAGGTTGACAAAAATCTGAATGAACGGTATCAATTGGAATCAGAATTTTTATTTTACTTAGACACGTCAAGCTAAATAAAAAACAGTTCAACCATTATCGATTTGCTACCTAAATTTTTCACTAGCATAATTTATTAAATTAAAACTTAAGAAAATCGATTCTAATTGTGTTAGTTACAAAATTATTTTCAGGAATTTATTTTTAGTTTAGGACAGATTTCAAATTAGAATGATTGTTTTGAAAAATTTCAAAGTCAAGCTCATATTAGCTGTGATAGTGGGTGCCATTTCTTCTCTTTATCAACTTGAGGACTCACACGAACTTCATATAGCCCAAAAGAATGTAACACTTAACAAAAATAGAAAAGAAGCATTTGAGTTCATTTCTAATCTAACAGAATTTCCCACAGTAAAATTCAAATAATAAAATTTTATCAAAAATATTCACTTGAATATTTTCTTAGTGGTTTCCAAACATAAATTCAATAAGACAAATAGATTCTGGCAAACAAATGGGAATCGGCAAGCGTTTTAAAATGTCAAATACTTATCTTTTTGGCATAGGTATTATTTTTTACAAAAATAAATTAAAATTTAAAAATTTTATTATCATTTATTTAAAGGAGAGTCAATATCATCAATTACTGTATCAGGTCACCAAAAACCTGTCTTGTTTGAGTACTTATGTGACAATATGCTAATGGAACGAAATCGTTTGGAGTTCAAGCTTTTGGACAAACAAAAAACAATGGTTTCTTGGAATATCTATTCAAGGAAAAAAAGCGTTTTATTTAAATATACAATTGGAATATTGTACAAGTTTTACTATAGTCAACTTCTTCGCGAAGCTTTGTTTTCACTCCAATTAAGTACAAACAGGCAAAAAAATTGATTTTATTTGAAGCTTTTTAAAATGAGATTTTTAATTTCTCATTCTAGAGATGCTTGAAGCTAATTGAAAAAAGCAAATCTAAAAAATCTGATAATTTAATTTTTTTTAATTAATAAATTAGTGAAAGTAAATTTTTTATTATTAATTTTTTGGTCTTTTGAAATGGTTATGCATAATCGTCATAGAAAAAAACTATTATTTAGTTTTAAAAACTCTTTTCTGCATTAAAACACAATTTTTTCTTATTCAACAAGAGATTTAATGTTTTATTTCATGAATAATATTCCATCTTCTCAATATTTTTAGTATTCATTTTTGTTGCCATCAACATAGTGATGTAAAAGTAAAAAAAAAAGAAATTAAAATATAATTGGACCCAAAATATTAATTCGAAAAATTCATATTTAAATTCATCTTATAATTTTAGTCTTAGATGTACTAGTCTAGTAACAAAAATATTATTTTCTAATCTTTTGAAATATTTTTTTTGAAACTATAAAAAAATTTCAAAAGAGATAATAATAAAAAAAACTTTGAAATATAAATGGTTATAAACTTTTGCTCATTGTGGAAAAAAAATTATGAATAAAAAACTCAAAAAATTAAAAAAGAAAATGTTTTCTTCAGAGTTCTCCAATTCTGTTGAATTTCAAGTCAAATATTTTTGTCTTTGTAACGTGAGAAGAAAAATTAAATATCAAACTTTTTGAATATTAATTTCTTGGCTAGTTAGTTTTTATCATTTTTTATTATCTCTGTTTTTTAATCAACAAAAAATTTTAAGAGAGAATTTTTTAACTGCCTACCATAAAAATTAAATTAATCATTCTACTATTAATGTTTTTTTATAATTTTTTAATTCTAAGTTGAAAAAAAATATAAATTTGTAGATTATCTAAAAAAATGTATTCAATTAACTCTCCAATTTAAATGAATGTACACATTTATCTGAAAATTAAAATTTCTGTTTTTGTTTTTATTTTTTTTTAATTTTTAATTTTGTTAAAAAACATTTCAAAACATAGAAAATTAAAAATCAAGATAACATTCCTCGACTTTTTCAAATAAAAATATTCTAAATTTTAATCAAATTTTAATTAATTTAAAAAAAATTTAAACAATCATCCCCGCAATTAGTTTTTGATGTGTTTGAAAAATATTTTTAATCGGAACACAATTTATTTCCAAAACATTAAATTTGAAAAAATAAATCTATGAAATTATATAATATGATAAAAAAAAAATTATTGAGTGAACAAGAAGCCCATTTGACGCTATGATTTAAAAAAAAAATTTAACATTATTCATCAAATTTTAATAATAAAATTTAATTTGTTTCAATAACTTATTATAATTTAATTAATGATCCAAATTTAATTTTGATTTAATTAATTTGAAACCACAAAATTTTTCCTTGATCTACATCCATAAGCTTAAACCATTAAATCTGAATTATTTTTTTTTTTGGTTCAGAGTTTTAAATTGATAAGAAATTTGAAAATAAAAATAAATTTATTTTTTGAAATAAGCAACAAAAAAAGGTAAAGTGAAGCTTTTGCTTAAAAAATGTTTGATCAAATGCGCAAAAGTATAAATTATAATGATCATTACCTTCAAGAATTTTGAGTAATAAAAAAAATGCTAAAACTTACCTTTACAAGCTGTTTTTTGACAAATATATGAATAGTATAATTAAATATTTGCTTGAATGCTTTGATGTTGGAGTATATAAATGACAAAGTAGAAGAAAGTTTCTAATAAAATTTTATTTTCTAAGAAAGAAAAAAAATGGGTGGAAAAAACTCGAAAAAAAATGCCAATCCAGAATTGACTGAGCCAGAAATAGAATTTTTGCTGAATAACACTAAGTTTGACCGAGACGGAATTATTCGATGGTACAGTGATTTTTTGGTAAGACCCAGGAGGATCATTTTTTTGGATACTTGTAATTTTTAAATTTTAACAGAGAGATTGTCCTGATGGAAAGTTGGATAAAAAAGAATTCGAGAAAATTTACTCTCAATTGTACCCAGGCGGAAATCCTGCTAGATTTAGCAAATATGTATTTGATGTGTTTGATGCTGATGGAAGCAAATATATCAGCTTTACGGAATTTATGCTGGCCATGACAGCTTTGTCTGACACAGACGTCACCAAGCGTTTAAGATTGACCTTCCAAATCTATGACGTCAATGACAATCATCAAATAGATGTAAAGGAAATGACCAAAGTGATCGATGCATTGTACGATTTGAAGGATGTTCCAAAAGATGAAAGAAAAGGCGAGCTTTCGGCATCAAACCGTGCCAAGGCCATTTTTTCAAAACTGGACTTGGACGAAAGCAAAGGACTTAACGTTGATGAATTTGTGAATGGCTGTTTAGGGGACGAATTTTTGATTCGCCTCTTGTTACCTGAAGGAAGTCAATAAATAGTGAAATAAATTTTTTAAATTTTTCTTAATAATTTGATTAGATTTTAATAAACTACCAAATAGACTGATTTATTTTGTAATATTATTTGTAGCCCTAATTGATTCTTTGACTTTAATAATTGATGTAAAAGAAAGGATAATGAATTTAAATTTTTTAATTTAATTTTTGTTAAGCTTTATATTGAATATTATAAGCAACACAATCATCATTTTGAAAAATTATAATAAATTAAAATCTAAAAAATATTAAAGCAAGTCTAGTTTCTGAACCCAAGAGTAAATGCTCTAAAAACTTTGAGACTTTGACTTGATTTTTATTTTTTTTCTTAAATAATAACTTCAAAAACAATTCAACAAAAAACAGCAAATTAGATCTTAATCTTTAGAAAACTTCGAAAAAAATATTTTTTCCCAAAAAAAAATGATAGTCTCGTTTGAATTTTTAAATTTTTTTGTAAGGAAAAAAAATTTTTTTCGAAAAGTTTTATAAAGATTAAGAACAACATTTGCTGCTTTTTTGAATAAAATGCTTAATGAAGATGGTTTTATTTTTGTGTTTGAATTACGAAATGTATCCAATGTTGAAATAACATTAAAAAAGTGCGATGTTTAAAATTATTTTTTCTGTTTCAAATAAAAAAATTTTAAATTTACATTGCAAGCATGAATAGCATAATTTTTTAAGAAAAGTTTTTCGGGTCTAGTCGTTTAGGTGAACAATGGTTCATCTATTACTGGAACAATTCTTGTTCTCAGGTTTTGTGAAATATTAAATAAAAATCAATAGAAATAAGATAGAAAAAAAATTTAGATAAAATTTTTTTTAAAAAGTTGTAATTAATAATAGGCATAATAGGCAAAATTTATGAAATAGATGAATCTATGTTTCCCAAAGTCAATCACTTGAAGGGTGATAAATTAATTTTGATTTTCTTTAATTATTATTATTATTTATGCTTAAAAGTAAAGATTTAAGTTTGATTTGAGAGGGCACTTGGGTATTTTGGATTGTTGAAAGGGTAATACCAGGTCAAATAGATCAGAGCAAATTCTATTTCTAAAGCTTCTTCTCGACACAGATAATCAAATAAATAAATAAATTATTTTAAAGTTAAAAAAAGAATTTTCAATATTTTTTTCAAATTTTCAAATAAAAATTAAACTCATTCTATTTCACTAAAGAGTTAATTTCAAATATGAAAATGCTTCCAATATTAATTTAAAATAATTTTTCGAAACTGAAAAAATAATTGAAAAATCGAACTTTTTCAATGCAATTTCAATATTGGAGACATTTTGTAATTCAAACACAAAAAATTAAACCAGTTTTATTTCTAGATAAAAATGCTGTTGAATTCCGCTAGCTTATTGAAAAATTTTGAGTAGACTTGAATGATTATGCGGACTTGGAATTAAATTTTAATGACTTTGACTTTAACTAGGCCACTACAATAACTAAACGGAAGCAAAAAGAACCTTAGCTGGACTCAAACCAGCATTCCACTAGTAAGGAAAGGAAAAGTCGAGGAAAAGAAATGTACAAGTTAGTTTTAAATTGTACTGTACTTAGAATGAAAGAAACACGGATACCAAAAAGAGCCCTTCAATTAAACCTCAAAAACGACGTAAGGTTGGACGACCAGCAAGAATATGGAGGTCAACAATCAAGATGTCAAAATGGCAATGGCATGGATAAAAGCAAGGGAAAAGGTGAAAAATAGACTGGATTGGAAGTAAAATGACCTTGTTCTCCATTAGAAGCGAATAAGGAAAAAAATAACAAAATTTTTTTCTTTAATGAAATACCCTAAATTTAGTAGTAGTAGTAGTAGTAATAAAAACTGCTGCATTTGTTAGAAAAATGCCAAAAATTAATTTTATTTATAAAACTAAAGAAAAATACTATTTTAAACAATTTAAATTTTTTGTGTGTTTTGTCCTGGTAAAAAAATTATTAATTACAATTATTTGTTTTCTGTAAAAAAATTCACTTAATGCACTGATGATTTTTGAAAATACATGTATTCTTTTGTTTGATATTGAAGCCTCATAAACCACAAACACAATCTCGCCAATGTTAAAACATTTTTATTTTATTCCAAATGCTCCTAAAAAGTCTTAAAATTATAAAATTAAAACATTGAAAATGTTAGCATTCATTTCATAATGACTAGAGAACCCATTTCTTCCTGAACACCAAAATCCCATGGGGTAGTCTGTAAGTTTAACCGAAATAAACAAAGAAATTTTATATTCTAAAATGACAATGCCGGTTAAAAAATTTTTAAGATTTTTTTTATTAATTAAGTTTTAAATTTTTGAACGATCAATTTTCAGAAATAATTATCAACTTTAATGTTAACCCTTGAAAATTTTTATATCCTTTTAAGAAATTCTTCAAATTATATATTTTTTTTTCTTACCGAGACAAAGCTATTTCAGAATAAAATATCATAAAAAATAAAAATAAAGTTTTATTTATTTTTTTTGTGAGTGAAATAAAGAAAAATAAGCAATTAATTAATCAATGTGTCAAATTTTTGTTTTCAAGTTAATATTTACCTTCAGTTAATTGATCGAGTGAATTTTTTTTTTAATTTATAGCTAGCTAACTTTTTGACGTCATGCTAAATGATTGAGTTCATTGAAAAAAAAATGTTGTATTTAAAATATTTAGATATCAATTTTGTAATTTAGTGAATCATAGTATAAAATTTGATTATAAATATTAAGAATGCTAAGAAATATATTTTTTCATGAGAAATGACTAATTTGGATATTTGTGTAAAGATATTTATTTTTCTTCTTTAATTGGATATTTTTCAAAAGAATCAATTCAAAAATTATCCGACTATTTTTATTTTTGTTTATATAAATTATTTAAATTTAATTCACTTGATTTCAATAGTGTTAATAATTTTTTAGAAAAATATGGTCTGTTTTCGTTCCAACATAGATTTTTATCTAGAATGCTCAATTTCTCTTTCAAAATTTTGAGTTTTAATGATGGAAAAGTTGACCTCAAAAGCAAGCTGACGTCAAATGAGTCAAGAAATGTAAAATATGATTTGAGAAACAAAGAATTACTGTCTGAACCTGGTTTCAAATCAAAACATGGTATTAATACATTTGAGTACCTATATTCAAGACTTATAAATAAATTTGTTATATACAAAAAAGATTTAAATTTAAATTATCAATTTTTAATAATATTAATATTATTTATACAAAAACAGTTAGTTTTTTTTCAAATATTGACTTAAAATTAAAAACATTTTATTTTTAAATTTTTTTTATTAAATTTGTAATTTTAAAATTATTTAAATAAATGCAGTTTTGATCAGGTCATCATTATTAGGAAACTAATAGTGCTGATTATGGGCACTAGCCTCATGATTAGACTTGGAATATAAAAAAAAATTTTTTTTTTGTGAGTGAAATAAAGAAAAATAAGCAACTAATTAATCAATATGTCAAATTTTTGTTTTCAAGTTAATATTTACCTTCAGTTAATTGATCGAGGGATTTTTTTTTTAATTTATAGTTAGCTTACTTTTTATATGCTAAATTGTTGTATTTATAGATATTTTTAATATATTCCAAATGCTCCAAAGCAGTGTTGGGAAACGCAGTGACTAAAAAAATTGGTTAAAAATAATTAAAAAATAGTTTTGTCAAGTTTTCGTTGAGGATGACAACGAAAATTCAGCGCCACTCCGTTACCCAACATTAGTCCAAAGATAGCTTGATATTTTTCCAAAAATTAAAAAAGCTCAGATTAAAATAATTTTAATAATTTCGAGCTCTAAATAATTCACTTTTGTTTCCAAATTTAATTTAATTAAGCTCCAATATCTTTCACTCGAGCTCTTATTTATTTAATTTTTACAACCAACCAACTCATAAATAAATTTTTCTTATCAGTTTTCTTAAATTTAATATTCTAAAAATGAATAATCAAGTTAATACGAAATGTTGCTGTTCACAACTCACAGTTGTCGGACGTAGATGAAGACTAAATGAACAAATTTGCGTTGTCATCCTCAACGAAAAAATGACTAAACTATTTTTTAATGATTCTTAACCAATTTTTTTATTCACTCCGTTTCCCAACACTACTTTGGAGCATTTGGAATAAATTAAAAATGTTTTAACATTGGCGAGATTGTGTTTGTTGCATGCACCAAAGCTATGATTCGGTTTATGAGGCTTCAATATCAAACAAAAGAATACATGTATTTTCAAAAATAATCAGTGCATTAAGTGAATTTTTTTTTTAATTAATAAATTTGAAAATTTGAAACAAAAATACTTTTTTTTTGGACTTTTTTATTTTATTAAATAAGACGAATAAAAACAAATATATTTTTCCCAGATTAAAAATAAACAAGTAAAATATTTTTTGAAATAATTTATAAATTTTAATTAAACCAACTACTAAAGTTTATAAAAAATGTTATTTATAATCTCTTTTTATATCAATTAATGCTGTAAAACCTCTATTAAGAGTAAAATGGAGTAAAATAGGAAATTTATTGTGAGCTATATTTATAAAATAAACTGTTATTCGTTTGCAAAGTTTATTGTTTTTGTTAGAAAAAAAAATTTAATTTTTAATTGTAACAAGTCACGGAGGGGGCTGCGCCCCCTCCGTACCTCCCCAGCTTTGAAATTTTAAAATATATTTTACAGACACTTAATTTTACAATTGAGGTTTTTTGACATGTCATTAAGATGTTGTCTGCTTTTGAAAGTTATTTTTAAAAAAAATATATAAATATATACGAACGTTTAGTTTAAAATATATAATAATTATTCACGAGTTTAAACTCTAGGCTTTTAAAGTGGTGGGGAATAACGCAGTGTAGTATTCATTTTCTTTGTAGAACCAATTTCAAAAGAGACTGTGAATTTGTATATTTAGAGATGTACCATAACGCTAACCTATTATATTGAATATATCTATTAAGGTTT
Source organism: Brachionus plicatilis (assembly GCA_010279815.1). Classification (NCBI taxonomy): domain Eukaryota; kingdom Metazoa; phylum Rotifera; class Eurotatoria; order Ploima; family Brachionidae; genus Brachionus; species Brachionus plicatilis. Next base: position 233,338 of record QEOQ01000106.1, on the reverse strand, counting down.
TTTATTTGTGGAGGAATAGCATTTATTTCCTTGAAACGCTATGCTATGATTCAACAAAACGAATCCTTCTTTGTTGAGGTGAAAACACCGATGAGATTTGAGCATTTGATCCATATTTTTCGTCTATTGTCTTTAACATCATGCCAAGTTAAATTGTTTGCGTAAATTACTTTTAAACAGTAATTACATAAAAAAAGAATACAAAAGTTATTTATTCAAATTTGGAATAAATAACCTTATTTTAAATTTTTTAAAAATTAAAAATACTATAATTTACTCTAAAGCAATCATTAAAAAACTGAGAAGTATTTTTTATGTATAGTTGATAGCCCTTCTTAATTTGTGGCCAAAGTTGAAATTAATCTCAAATTTTTGTTAGTAAAATATTCCAAAAAAAATCCTGCTTGAGATTGGATTTTTTCCCATCTTATTAAAAAAGTTTAGAAAATTTTAATTCCAATTTTTTTTTATTAAATTGCTTAAATTTTATTAATTTATCAGTTTAAATAATAAGCTCTCTAGAGTGCTTTAGAATTTAATATTGATATATTGTTAATATTTTATAATGTTAGAATGTTTCTTCAACTTTCTTGTTTGCTATTTCATTCTTTAGTTAAGCTTACCATACTATTGACTTTTTTAAGAGATGTACTTCCAAAGTTGTTCCGATATAAACCTTTGATAATTTAATTTTTTTGTTAACTTTCTTTTTTTAATAAACAAATTAAAATAAGTTAGTTAAGTTAAAATGCGAATAAATTTGAGGTGACGCGAGAATAATTAAGCTATAAATTAATGGTTCATAGAATGTGGCCAATTATTTTATAAGAAAACTTTAAAGGGTACCATTTGGAGTAGGCAAGTTTTTTTGCATTTTTCATGAATAGTATCTAGAATAAATTTAGTAAGCAATTGACTATTTTAGAATTGGAAAGAAATTATTGAGTTTTTTCTAAGATCGTTTCTTCAAGTTTACTCAAAAACTACAATATCAATTTAATTTATATTACCCTTAATATTGTGCGCTTTTTGATAAAAAATTTTCAAAAAATTAATCAAATTAAATTCGCACTTTTTTTTAATTAATCAACTACTAAGCAATAGATTAATTTTAAATAATTCGACAATAAAACACAGAAACTCCTCCCAACCTCGTATACCCATCTTTTAACATTGCCAAAAAATTTTCAATTCAAGTTAATAGGAAAACGAAATATTAATTTTATATTGTTGTAGTGAACAATACAAAAAAAAGTTTATAAAAATTCAAAATTAAATTTTCATTTCATATTTTCTAAAGAGCTGGTCTTATTTTGAACCATTTTTTTGTATTGTTTGCATTAGTTGCAATTTTGATTTAAAGTTTTTAAATCAAAATTAAGATAATGAAAAATTTTCAATAATCAAAAATCAAGTAAGAAATTTAATTAAGTTTTGGTCAAAAATAATTGTGTCTAATTTAAAGCTTTAAGGAAAATGGCAAATTGAAGTTTCAGATCAAATTTTAAGATCAAAACGATCATTTAAAATTTTAAAACTTAATTAATTTAATGATTTTGATAATTTTTAAGAAAAAAATACTTAACATTACTAGAGATGTTATGTCTATTAATGGCTCATTATCAAATTAACATCAAAATGATTGATCTCTTACTTATTTAACAAAAACAATCAATAATTTAAATAATTCGAGTTAAGTTAATTCAAAAATTCAAATTTATAACTTTTATATCCATTCATTCAAATTTCATTTTTATACCTCAATAAATTTTAAATTTTAAAACAGTGAATTTTTTTGTCTTTAAAAGTAAATTTTCATTTAAATCAACTAAAATATTTAAACCTATTCAATTTCAATTAAAAGGGACATTTTAAAATTTTAAATATGAAAAAAAACTTGACATGACATGTCAAGTAATTGCTTTGGAAAAAATTTATTTTTTCTCTATTCTTAAAAAAATATTTCAATTTATATTTTGTTCTTATGATCTTGATCTTAAACTTCAATTTGCCAGTAAAATTTAATATTATTAAATTTTTTCTTTCAAAATAAATAATAACAATTTTTATTAAGATTTATTTTAAATCAGAACTTTTAAGATTACATAAAATTATTAAATAAATTTAAATCAGATAAAATCAAAAATTAAATTCGCTAAATTTTTCTTTACAAATAAGATTATTTTCATGGAAAAAAATTAAAAAAAAATATAAATTAAAGATTTTTTTCAATTATCTTACATAAATCGTGAATTTTTTTTCGAGAGTAAAGAAGAAGAAGCGGAAAGTGAAGCAAAAACATGTGTAACGGTATCAGTAAGAATTTTTTTGTTTCCTTATTTCATTAATTAAATTTTAATTTTTGACTTTCATTCGTGGAAATGATATTTCGAATTACTTTTGCATGAAAAAAATTCAAAAGGTAATTAGTTATGACAGCAAACTCTGGATCGATTAGGCATCGATTAAAATTTGTTTCTAATTCTGACTCTGGAAAAAATAGTAGATTAGGTCAAATGCTTTTATTTTTTGGTTATTTAATTTTGGATCTTGTCGACTTAATTAATTTATTTAATAAAGTTTAAGTCTCTTGCACAAATTTTACAATTTTATTTAAACTTTTTTAAAATATGGAAATTAATAAAATGTTGATTTTTTGTTCAGGGTTAAAACTCATGGTCAAGTTTATTTTCATTTGGAAAATAACTTACTAGATTCGGATTTATTTCTAAAATTATCAGCATAATACTGATCTTCAAAATTTAAATCCAAATTCAATTTTTTACCGAATTTTTATCTAAGATCAATGGCTGAAAATCATCTTTTGTGAAATTTTCATAAGTTGATACTTTAAATTGATTTTATTTTTTTGCCCACCAGTGTTCATTTAGAATAAAAAATTTCAAAGAAAATACCTTTTTCAGATATTTTATCTATCTGATGAATTTTTTACCACTTGTAATATCAATCTGTCTTAACATATATAAAAAGAAAATTGGTCTTAAAATTATAAAATTATAACATTAAAATTGTTAGCATTCATTTCATAATCACTAGAGAACCCATTTCTAGACGATGTTGACGATGATATTGTATTTAGTATCAAAATTTTTTATACTAAGTCAATAGCTCACTCCTTTCTTTTTTAAATCATAAAAAACTATGGGAATTGTAAAACCTACAATAAATTCTGGCAAATTATCCCCAGGTTCTGGTATATAAATAACAATAAGCTCAAGACACCTAGGACTCGGTTAAAACGCCAACTTTTTTGAATTTCGTTTTCACTTTAACCCCATGGCTTATAAAAAAATTAAAAACTAACTATTATCTCAGTGTGCTTCATTTTAATTTATCATATAGTCTCATAAGATGAAAAAATTGAAAATGATATAAGCTTATACTATGTAATTTTTTTTTCGCATTTAAATTAATGTCAAAAAATGCTTTATAATCTATTTTAGATTCCATTAAAAAATGGATAATTTTAGAAATCCCAATATTTAAATCCCAATCTAAAATTACCGATTTTTTTGGTAAGACCCACTATATAAATAAATAATTTTGATATTCTCCCGAGTTAAAATTTTATTTATTTAAAAAAATTTAAAAAATATTTATTAAGTTATTAAATCAACCATTTTACACCAAAATCTCATGGGGTAGTCTGTAAGGTTTTACGGAATTAAAAAAGAAATTTTACATTCTAAAATGACAATGCCTGATAAAAATCACACAAATAAATAAATTAAATAATAAAAATAAATTTTCACAATAAAATATTAAAAAAAATCAAAATAAAGTTTAATTTATTTTTTTTGTGAGTGAAATAAAGAAAAACAAGCAATTAATTAATCAATGTGTCAAATTTTTGTTTTCAAGTTAATATTTACCTTCAATTAATTGATCGAGGGATTTTTTTTTAATTTATAGTTAGCTTACTTTTTCACATCATGACAAACGATTGAGTCCATTGAAAAAAAAAATTCTGTATTTTTAAATATTAAGAATGATAAGAACTATATTTTTTAATGAGAAATGACTAATTTGGATATTTGTGTGAAGACATTTATTTGTCAAATTTTTGTACCAGTCATTATTTCTTTCCTTTATTAAAAAGATGAATAAATGATTTTTAATTCAGTTTAGAAAAAAAACCCTAAAAGAATGAAAAAATCAAGCTGAGTTTAATGCTAGAAGTGCTTTACTTTCCATAGTTCAAAATCTTTTTGTCATATAGTAAAAGATACACGGTTTCTATTCATTTAATCTATACAATATAAATTTGAGTTAAAAATATTTCATACATGTTAACCTTCATAATAATTTTCAAAAAAGAAATGATATTTTTTTAATTAATAAGATTTGTTAATTAACTAATATTATTTTTTTGATTTTAGTATTTAATGCTCAACAAAATTAAACTTTTTTGTTTATTCTTTCATTTATTTTGTGCTGCGTAGTCGTTTAGAATTAAATAATTAAAATTTAAAATTGAAGACTTTCAATTTTTTTTTGATAAAAAATCAATATAATAAAGATAATAATTGAATAAGATAAATTCCGAAATAAAAGGTTTTTAATTTTACAAATGACGAACATCTGTCACTATTCATTATAAAATAAATACCACATTTATTACATCTTAAATCCTATTATTATCTCTGTTTCACTGGAAAAAAATATTTTTATTCAAATAGAATCAAAATTTTGGATTTATTTTAAAGATTTGTTCTGAAAATGGGCTGCACACATAGTGACTTTGTATTGGCTACAAAAAATGCCTTGAATCCAACCTATTTGAACAGATACAAGAATACCGAGAATGCCCAGTTGACCGGCGATCAGATCCAAAGAGTAAAGTCATCATGGAAATTAATAACGAACCACAGAGAGTTCGGACTCAATATAATGACTAGGATTTTCACTAAGCATCTCGAGGTTAAGCACAAGTGGATCTTTGCCAAAGACTTGAACAACGAGGACGAAATTCGCAAAAATCCTCAATTAGTTTACCACGCTACCAAAATAATGGAAGTAATGGACAAAGTTATAGCCTCGTACAACTACGATGGTGTTAACGATTTTAAAGATATAATGCACCTGGGTAAGAACCACTTTGATTACGGTGTTAGGCCTTCTGATTTTGAAGTAAATAAACAAAAAAAATAATTAAACTTAAATTAAATTTTTTATTTTAAGCATTTTGAAGAAGCCCTAATATACTGTTTGGAAAAGGAGATAAAAAATGATACAATCTTTGATTTGGCCACTAAAGCAAGTTGGAAGAAGTTTTTTATGACTTTGGCCAGCAAGCTTTCTGAAGGAATTTATTTAGCTGAAATCGACGAGCTAAATACAATAAACAATTGCAAAAAAAAAAATAATTTTTATTAAAGCTTTTTTTTTTTTAATTAAATTAAAAAAATTCTAAATATTTTTTGCATATATGTTTTTTAAATTTAATGTAAAATAAAAATATTAAATAAATAAATAGGAATTTATTTTAAATTGAATTTTTTTATAGCGAGACAGCATTTTTGGACTTTCGTTCAAAGCATTTAAATAAATTTTTTTCTAATTAAATTTCGAAAATTATTGCTGTCAAATTTTGTCCTTAAACAGAGATTCTTTTAGCTATTTTTTTTCCTTAATTTTGATTCAGATTCTCATAGTTTTAAAGGCAAAAATCTAAAATCAAATTCTAATAATTAAAAAATTTTTTAATTATAAAATTTACATTTAATAACTTTAAGGCAGAGTTGTTTAAAAATCCAACTTTCTTCACATTTTTTCTTCAGTATTCAAAATTTTAAAGTCTGAACTTGGTCTTTTTTTTGAAGAAAAAAATTTCAGTCCGGACTTGACTTAAGACTAGTGACTTTTAAACAACTCCGCTTTAAAGTGTGTGAGCTTAAAATAAGCTATTAATTTAAATCATCTCTTAATTAGATTTTGATTAAAAGCTTCTTAAGTATTTAAATTTTCAACTAATAGTGGCTAAAAACTGTTTTTTGAAGTTAAAGAAAAAAGCGCCACTTGTATTTGGGTTCAAAAGAAAACTAAATTCCAAATATCTTATGAATATAATAATATTTTTAAAAATAAAAAAAACAATTAATTATTTTAACTTTGAATAATAAAAAAATAAAAAATAAATTTCTTTTTTTAATTATCGCCTATTTTTCAGGTAGCATTTTTTTTGTAAACAAAGTAAGAAAAAATAAATACCGCAAGCTACAGACATCAATTTGAATAAAAATATTTGGTCAAAATTTCAAACAAGCTTGTTGTTAATTTTAAGTAAACAAAAAAAATTCATTTTAAAATAAAATTTATCTAATTTTATACACAAAATCAATACTAATTTAGATTTAGAACTATTTTTGAATTTATGTCACTAAATATACTTATGAATTTTATATTTCATTTTTTGTTTTTAATTTATTCTTTATTGAAAATGAAAATTTAAAATATAAATAAAAATTTAATAAGTAATTATGCAAATAAGTAATTTTGTTCATTTTTTTGTTTTGTTTTCAAGTAATGTTTCAAGTAAAAATCATTTTATTTATTAAAAAAATAATTTGGGAGTAAATCCCGGGAACTTCGGAATGGCACTTAGCCTTCGTTTGAACCCTCTTTTTTGAGTGTATTATAATATTAAAAAAAAAATTGACAAAAGTAATTTTCAGTTTAAAAAAAAAAAAAAGATTTAAATAATGTTGTCCAGAGGAGTTTTGAAATGTTTGTATTCTAAAGAAAAAGTAAAAATTAGCCTCACACATTTTTTTTCATTAATTAAAAAGTGCGCTTCAGTTCTTTGTTTATTTATCTCTTTTTTTTGACTTGCATTAAATATTTTAATTCTTGAGAATTTTTTATTTTTATAATTTTTGTTTTCTTTTTGATAATAATGATAAATCCAAAAAAATGAAAACGCATTTTTTTTAATTCTTTTCAACCTACTTAAAAATAAAATTGAAACAAATCCTATAAAGAAATCCGCGATTTTATTTTTTAATTTTAAAGTTAATTAAATATTTACCCCAATAATTTATTTGATTTAAATTGTGCTCTGTTTTTTATTAAATAAATTACAGCTATTATCTATAATTTCATCAAAATAATAACCACGTTGAATTAATTTAATTTTGAATTAGCTAAAAAATCTGTGGGCATAAAAACGAGCAAATTATTAAAAATTACCATGATTAATTTTTATTTATTTGAAATCAATCATAAGAAAAGTAAGAAAAATAATGTGTATGAAAAAAAATCGAGATCGGTACTAAATCTTTTTTGCTTCATTTCATGGTATGTGGAGAAAAAATCTTTTTTCTGAAGAAATTTTTAGCAATGACTGTTAGTCGAACTCTACAGAACTGATTAGAATCAGTATGATATGACTTTTTTGTTAATTTTTTTTTTTGAAAATTAAAAAAATATCTTTTTTTTGGTCTTAAAATCATTATAAAATTTCAATGGTGATTCATTTAGAAAAAAAAGAGACTATGAAAATTTTAAGGAATAAAAATTTTTAGTTTTATATTTCAATTAATTCTCTTTTTATGAAAAAATGTTTTGCGACATGGCAAACTATTCAAAAATTTAAACATAGTTTTTTTTTTTTAATAAAAAATTCAAATGTAAGTAAGTCTTTGAATATCAAAAAGTTTTATTTATTCAAATCTAAATGTTTGTCAACTAGAACTGATTAATTACCATATGAATCATTTTAAAAGATCGACTATTTTTAAAGGTGTTTACATTTTCTAAATGCATATTATTTTAAAGAAAAGCTTCAGAAAAAAATTCTCGAAAAACATACAAAAATAGGTAAACTGGTCTATTAGAAAATAAAAACTTAAAGCCGAATGCTTATTTTTTGAAAAAAACATCTTTTATCATTTGATTAATAAATAAATTTTTTTTCCGTCCCTAAAAAAAAAATGCTGAAAATAATTAGTTGAGAGAAAAAATCAAATTATAATTGATGTTTACCTTGGATTCATTCTCTTAAATCTAGGTGAAAATTAACTTTTTTCCAACCAACCTTAAAAAAAATTACTTTTGAGAGATGAAAATTTTTGGTTGTTCCAAATAAACCTTTTAAACTAATCGTAGCACTTTTTTTTTTTTAAATGTAAAAATAAATTATTTAATCTTTTATTAGAAAAATATTTAAATAAAAATAAAGCATCAATAAAACTGTACAAAATAAAGTATCACTCATCTTGAGCTTGCTCTTCAGACTCCTCATGATTGTTAAGGTTTTGTTTGCTTTTAAATTCGCTAAAGTTGACTAAGTAGGGAATATTTGCCTCACGTTTGATCAGCCTGTTGTAAATCTCCAGATCGTTGGGACCTTCGAACTCGCGGTCGTTTCCAGCGTTCACTTCTTGGATGTTTTCGACTGGCTTGAGCTCTTGGTTGTCTTGGCTGGGCAGCGAGCGGCAAAAGACCAGCTGCATTGCCAGCGCCAAAATGAGAAAATTAATCAGACTCAAATTCATTATTAGAAATATCTAAATCCAATATATAATTTTTCTCTTATTTAAATGAAAAATTTAAAAACAAACTTAACACTACTTTAAAGGTAATTTAAAATGCGGCTTAAAAAAATAAACTGGTATAGAGCTAAATAATTTTTATTTTGTTCTTTTTTATTTTTGTGTGTGTTTAATTTTCGATTTAGCTTACTGTCTTTAGCCCAAGTTTGGCTAAAAACTTGAATTTTACTTAACACTTGAATAGAATAAGCTGGAATATTTGTTCGACACAGAGAATTAAAAAACACTTTTGTAATTGCCTTGATTAAGGCTCTTGTGATTCTTTAACTTGACAAAAGTAGCATACATTACATCTTAAATTGTTTTTCTATTTTTCACAGCCAAGTTGAATCAGAAAAATTCTAATCAAAAGCTAATGATGAAATAGATAAGAACCTATTTTTGTTGTGTATTTACCTGTCAAAAATGAATGCCTAAAAAAAAGCTAAATGCAATTAAGTATTTTGCGTTTGTCATTTTTGCTAAAGGATTTATTCCAAAATGTGATTATTTTTTTTAGGGAAGTCTTTTAACATTATGCCTTTTTTTTTTAAATTCATAATTAAAAAATTTATTGACTTAAAAAAAATTGTTGAATCACATCAGATTAGCTTTGCTTCGATTTATGATCAAGCTAAACATTAAGCAAAATAATAAAAAACTAATGAAAAACATTAATTGAAAGCACATTTTTGATACATAGTGTAATAATTAAAATTTTTTCTTATGCAAATTAATCTGAATTTATTTTTGTTTAGATTTATGTCGAGTTTAATTTTATTATGAAACCATTATTTCCCAAAAAAATATTTAATTTTCCTTTTTTTTTAAATAACGCTTTCACAAAAAATGACCAAATGGTCAAGCAAAGAAAAATACAGAGTTGTTTAAAAGTCCTTAGAAAAAAGTCCAACTCCGGACTTTTTTTTTAAATTTTTTAGATCAGGCTTCATATCAAAAAATTTATATACTCTTGGGTTGTCCAATGCAATATATTTGCCATATATCAGAATTTTTTAGCATAAATGTCTTCACAATTTTTCTTCAGTATTCAAAATTTTAAAGTTTTGGACTTTTTTTTTTGGCAAGGATTTTAAATTTTTTTATTCAAAAAAATTTGAAAAAAAAAAAAAAAAGTTCGGACTTGGACTTAACTTGAGACTTGTGACTTTAAAACAGGTCTGGAAAAATAATGTAATTAGTCATCCATAAAGCATCGAACCCGACAAAAAAAAATCCTAATATTAATTAAAATAGCTTCTAGACTTGTTAAAAAATACCGTAAAACCTTTGTCTCCTACTTTTCGAAATGAGGTGAACTTCAAGTTCGTTTCTTTAAAAATATTTATTTTAAATAAATTTTATTTACAAACTTGGATTTAGCTTATCTTTCATTTAATAAGACCCAACGTTCGCCTTCATTGTGAAATTTTCTGACATAAAATTAAAATTATTCTGAAAAAAATTAAAAAAATTTAATTAATAAAATAATCATGATTATAGCTCCAAATTTTCTTTCATTTTATTTATAAGATAAAATCAAAAGATTGTGCCAAAATGTATCACTCCATTTCTTTAAAGAAGAGATTGGAAGTGTGGAACAAAATTTAGAAATGAGTGCTGTTTTTTTAAAATATTCAAATTAATTTAATAGCTAATAATCTTGTTTAATTATTATCCAAACTTACTAACTAGTTAACAAAATAATGATTTAAGAAAGAATACATTTTTCTATTGTAAGCATTTTTCACAACTTTATATAAAAAATACTTTTCAGATTTTTAAAGGTTGTATTGTAGTAAAAATCTTCGCCATGCTATAAAATTTGTATATGAGATTTGATACAAACCTCAAATTTATTCGCATTTTAACTTAATTAACTTATTTTAATTTGTTTCTAAAAAAAGAAAAAAAAGGAAAAAGAACAAAAAAATTAAATAATCAAAGGTTTATATCAGAACAACTTTGGAAGTACATCTCTTAAAAAAGTCATTAATTTGGTAAGCTTAACTAAAGAAAGAAATAGCAAACAAGAAAGTTGAAGAAATATTCTAGCATTATAAAAAATTAGTAAGAAATCAATATAAAATTCTCAAGCACTTTAGAAAGCTTATTATTAAAACTGAAAAAAATTCAAGCAATTAATAAAAAAAAATGAAATTAAAATTGTCTAAACTTTTTTAATAAGATGGGAAAAAATCCACTCTCAAGCAGGATTTTTTTTTTTTTGGAAAAAAAATAATAAATTTACTTACAAAAATTTGAGATTAATTTTAACTTTGGTCACAAATAAAGAAGGTTCTCAACTATGTATAAAAAATACTTAACAGTTTTTTAATGACTTGGCATGAAGTTATAGACAACGAAAAAAATGGATCAAATGCTCAAATCCCATCGGTGTTTTCACCTCAACAAAGAAGAATTCGTTTTGTCGAACCTGTAGCATAGTGTTTCAAAGAAATAAACGGTTAATTTTTTTTTGCGGAAATAAACACTATTCCTCCACAAATAAAAAACCTTAATAGATATATTCAATATAATAAGTTAGCGTTAGTGTACATCTCTAAATATACAAATTGACAGTCTCCTTTGAATTTGGTTCTACGAAGCAAGGGGATGTACGTGACTTGTTACTTTAAAAAAAAGATTTTTAATTGATAATATTACAATTATTAATGAGATAGTTTCTTATTTCTTTCATTTGCTTGATCTAATACAAAAATTTTTTAGCGATAAATTTTATGAATTTTTTCCCCTCAATTTAAAATCAAATTTTAAATATTACTTAAAAAATTTTAAAAAAATTTAATTTACAATCAAAAATATGCGTACATAATTTTTACTCATGAATAATAATTAATTTAATTTAAATTTTTTGAAAGTTTTAAAATGTCAAACAGTACCTCAGCTTTACAAACTTTGGAAATTCTTACAAATGCAAATTTTGTGAAATTTATAGGAAGAAGATAAAACAGTTACATTTAACTCGGACTAAAAAATCCTAAATTTTTAAACAAATTCACTCTTAATTCGAACTTTTTGCTTAATAATTAACTCTTTTAATTGATCATTTGTCTTTTTGAATAATTAAAGAGAAAAATTTGTGTTTTCAAAATGAGGAACAGTTACAAATTTAACTTTTTTTATTTTCTTTTATTCAATTTTTACAAGTTAAATTATGTCTATAATACGAAAAAAATGACTTAAATCTGACTATTTTTTTTCTCTTAAATTAAAATTTTGTTAATTTGCATAATTTACTTTAAAAATGACTTAAAATATTTATATGAAAAAAAAATATTTGCTATATTTAAATTGAACTTCGAGGATGGTTTTTATAAACCCATTTTGGACTTAAAAGGTATGAAAAAATTGGACTTATTATCAAAAAATAATAAAAATTATCAAAAAATAATTATTTAAGGGAAAAGAGTCAAAAAAATCTAATTAAGATTTAAAAAAAATTTATGTAAAAATAAAAAAAGGAAAAAAAAATAAGTTAAAAAAAGAAAAGAAAAATTTTAATTTATTAATTTATTATTAATCACCAAATTACAAAATCAAGTTTTTTTTAATTGAAAAAAAGTTTCTTTTTTGAATAAATTTTCTTTTTTGAACAAGCTATTTATTTAAAGTGGATTTACTATTAAATTTATTTTTAGATAATTTAATTTCATCGTTTCCCAGGTGGGGAGGGTGACCAAGAACGAATAAATTTCAAATTTGACTTAAAAAAATCCCATAAGAATCAAAAGTAACAATTTAAATTGAACTAAAAAAGATGGTTGATCTAGTCCAAACCTAAATACTTGCCAACATTTTGCCAAAATAAAATAGAATAGAAAAACAATTAATCAAATATTTAACAAAAATGAAAGGACCAGAAGGTAATTCAAGAAAATTGGATAAAATGACTGGTGAGTTCCGTAATTGATTCAAACCTGACATAAATGGTGGAATAAAGAATAAATTGTCAGCAAGAGCTTTTAGTGATATTTCACTTGATGTTTTTTTGATTAAAATTGACAAAAAAGTTTTTGGTATGATTATTTCCAAAAGATTGGTAAAGCTTTTTAGAGACCAAGCGCAATTAATTTGCATATCGAGAAATTATGTTAGGCTAAAATTATTAATTTGAGAAATAGTAGCATAAAAAATTCTAAAATAAAATAAGTACACTTTCTTTTTTTTAATAAAAACGAAACAGAGAAATTATTTAATTTACCTTTCATATTTTTGTGCAGCTTCAATTGTATTTTTGTAAGTCTAAATTTTCAGAATTAAATAATTTATTGTAAATTCTTTTTTTCGATGCATTACATGTACTAATGTATTTTACTTTTGTATTGATAAATTCATTAATAAAAAATTTTTGACAAAATTAAAAAAAGATTAATTTAAAAGTAACTTTAAAGTAAAAAGTAATTTTATAAATTTCTAAAAAAAAGTGGCAAATTGTAACATTTTGCCAAAAGATAAAAAGAAATTAAAAACTAGATATTATACCATGAAAATTTAATAAAATAATTGGTTGAACAGTTATAACTTTTTGTAGTATATTGTAAAATTTTTAACATCTTCCATTTTTTTCTTTTTTTCTTAATTAAAATAAATTCAAAACGCCAAATTAAGAACCGATTTTTTATTCTCGATAATAAGCGACCAGATTTTAATGATCGATGTTAATTTGTTTTTTTTTTTTAGTTTAACATGTAAATAGATAAAATTAATAAAAAATTAACTTTTTAATTTGTCTCATTTAAGAATCAGATTTGAGAGAATTTACAGAATTTTATGTCAAACAAACAATCTATTTTGAACAAAACAGAATTGAAAAATTAAATTATTAAACAAAAGCTCGTAGAAAATAGTAAAAAAATTTTATCTCTTAATTTTTAAAACATATTTTCAAGACTGTGACAACAAATTTTAAAAAGATATCTGAACAAAAAAATAAACGCTTTGTTTTAAAAACAGCTTTTCTGTAATTGTCTAAAAGTTTCATTGAAATAAATTAAAATTGCTTTAAACTTGATAAAAAATGCTCTTTTATTTTTGGGCTAGATAAGAATTAATTGATTTGAGAATTTAAAAAAAATGAGAAAATAAAGAATTTTGGCCAAAAAACTGAAAATTAGAAATTGTTTACCAGAAAATATTGTCAAAAGCTACAAAACCAAAATAAAAAAAGCAAAACTACGGCATGGAATCAAGAAAATAGTTAAAAATTCTCTTTTAAAATTTAAATTAAATTCAAATCGCTTACTAAAACACTAAAAAATTCCGCATCAACTTCTTTGCGAATAGACTAGACAGGATTTAAAATCATTTATCACAGTTCAGTTTGCTGATATAAGCTTGAATAGTGAAATTAATTCCTCAAACAGTTCAAATTGTTGCAATGAATTTTTTTCATTTTTTTCATTGTTCATTAAACTATTTAAAATTGTTTTTCAAATGCATATAAAGGCATATTTTTGGCTATAATTTTGCTTACGATATTAGAAACCATGTTTTGAAGACAAATTAAAACAATCCTATTGAAAAATTTCTTGCCATCAGCACTAAAAAAATTAACTGCAGTATTTAATTTAAAAAAAATAAAAAGATAAAAAATTTACTGCCAGTCTTTTTAATTCAAATTCCATTTATCTATAATTAAAAGTTTACATTCGATGAGAATTAAAATGAAAAGAGGTTCTTTTGAGTTTAATTTTATCTTTAAAATTTACATTTTTTCTTTTAAATAGAATTAAAAAAAAAGCACAAATAGAAAAAATTTATGAAATTTAATTCATTAAAAAAAAGCTTTAATTAACCAAAGTTTTAAGACTATATGACCTCTTGACACATTTAGACTCTATCACAATATTTTAATATTTTAATCATAAAAAATATTAAAATTTTCAAAGTGTTTTCATTTGAAAATTATAATAGCTAAATTAGGATTTAATAGTCATAATAATAATAATTTCGAACCTAATGAGCACTTAAGTCATCAGTGTAGAAAAACAATGTTGATTCATACAAATTTTAAGTAAGCATTCATTATTGAGAATTTTTAAATAATAAATTTTCCAAAGGCATTTTAAAAAAAAATATTTTTGTACCAGAACTCTAAAAATTAAAATAAAATTAATGAAGAATTGAATACCATTAGAGTGTCCTACATATACCATTTGGTGAAATAAAAGCATCACAGGATTAATCGATTGAGACCAAAAATTAATTAATTAATTAATGATTTGGGGTTGCGAAGTTCTTTCTAATTTAGAAAAACTTAAATAACTTTTTTACAAAAAGAGATAATTTAGTTCTACAAAATGCTTAATAATTAATGCTTATCACAAAATATATACGGTCAACTTTTTTTGCCAAAAATTTCAAAAACCGTGACCGTGTCTGCATTAAACGACCAAATTTTTGGCGGGTAGTCTTGGACCGGTCAAAATTTTGGACCGCCAAAAAATACGGCCAACTTTTTTTGCAGAGAATCATTAAACTTAATGAAATTTCTTAGGAAAAAGAAGAACTACTCCTTAAAAAAAGCGCTTTTTTCAAAAAAATAAATATTTTTGTCTTTATTTTTTCATATTTTAAAAATTTCATTGTTAAAAAATTTCACGATTTAAGTGGCTGCCCGCCAAAAAGTTGTCAGTTTTTTTGGCCGTATTTTTTGGCGTTCAAAAATTTTGACCGTTTTGCTGACCGGTCAAATGGCCGCAAAAAACCGTCCGTGTTTTGTTAGTCCATATTTCCTGGCATGGGCACTGGTCTTTTGATTAACGGCATCTGAAACCTAAAACTTAAAACTGGTACTAGATTTTTGCTATTTTAGTTACAGTAAAACTAACTTTTACGCATTTTGTTCCTCGACTCTTCCTCACTCTTCCTCGACTTTTCCTTTCCCCCCTAGAATAGTTGAAGAAGAGTCGAGGAAAAGAAATGTACATAGTTGGTTTTAATTTGTACTGTAAATATTATTAAATTTTGTTGTTGTATCAAATAGTTTTTATTAATAAATTAATTTATAATTTTTCGACAATTTATTTAACTATTAATATTGATTATTTCAAAATTAAATTTTGATTTGAACTCATTTATTTTTCTTCATTTTTTTAAAACAAAAAAAAACTATTCTTTGATTGATTTTTCAAGCAACTTAAAAGACAAAGGTAACCTTGATGTCCATAAAACTAAAAAAGAAGTGATTTATCTGAATGACAAGTTTTGAATAAGCAAGACCAAGTGAGCTGGTAAAAATTTTTAGAGATTTACTTTTTCAAATGAATATAAAATTGTCTCAAGAAATTATCCAAATTGAATTATTTTTTGTTGTAGGAGTCTTTGATTTAGCTAAAAATTGAAATTTTTTAATAAAAAGTTTATGTTTCGTAGTTAACGGGAACATGACACAAAAACGCTTACTTTAATTACATAATAACATGTGAAAAAGCATCTTTGAACTTAAATATTTAAATCAAATAAATTAAAATTAAGCTATAATCGAAAACTATTCACTTAACATTATTTTATATATAAGCAAATTCAGTTAAGTGTTGATCCTTGGTTTTTATTTAGACTTAAAAAATAAAAGGTAAATTAAATAGTTTTTAGTTTATTAATTTTTTAAAAATCAAGAAAATGATTACAATTTAAATTAAGACTATGATTAAAAAATTTCA
The DNA here is from genome assembly GCA_010279815.1 of Brachionus plicatilis. NCBI lineage: Eukaryota > Metazoa > Rotifera > Eurotatoria > Ploima > Brachionidae > Brachionus > Brachionus plicatilis. Next base: position 217,101 of record QEOQ01000106.1, on the reverse strand, counting down.
AATGAATTAATTAAGGAAAAGAGTAAAATTATGAAAAAAGATTTTAGTAAGTTATTACCAATGATAAAAAAAATATTCTCTGAGCTTTATGTTTAGATATTTGGCATATTTAGTACAACCCAACAAGTGGAATACATGGAAAACATAATTTTGTATTTTTGATTTTTTATCACAAAAAGTAAAAAAAATTTAATGAGATAATTTCAATTTTTCTATGCTATTTTTTTAGACAAGCTTTTAAACTTGAATTTAAATAAAATTAAAAATTTTTTCGTTTTTTTTTTTTAAATTTACAATCATATGTTTTTGAAAATTTAAAACAATTCTCTTTAAATACGAGAGATTATTAGCCTCTAAATGGAAAGTTAAGGCTCAGATAAAATAAAAAAAAATTCCAAAATTTTAATTGATTACAAATGGCAAATAATCAAATAAAAATTAAAATTAAATTGATACTGTCCATTAATAGAAGTCGAAAAATTTAAGCTTTATTAAAGTTATCTTTTTATAATTAATATAAAAGAACACCCACATAAATCGATGGGTAAAGGTGCAAATTTTCTCTGAGCATTATTTTATAAAATAAGTTGTTTTCACAGCTAAACATTTAAAATTGGCTTTCGATTTACACTTAATTCAACAAATTTAATAAGAATGAGCTATTTTAATTTTTTGTTGATATTAGGCCTTGCTGGCTCAATATCTTGCTCGCAAAGCACAGGACCATATTTCACAGTCATCCAAAATCTACAGCAAGAAATTCAGACCAATGTGATCCAGCAAATAATAGACCAATTTATCAATTTTCTTCACCAAACGCTTAGCATATCTCGATTCCAATTCTCCCATTTGATCGAGCAAGTGCAATCGTTTTTGCCCCAAATGGGGGAGGCCTTGCTGTACCAAATCCGCAACTTGATCGCTTCATATCTCATATCCATAACATTCAATGACTCCAACAATCGAATAAACGAAGAAGTCGACCATCTTCTGGACACATTTCAGCAACAAATTCACAACTTTTTGATAAACTCAATGAATTTCTTGTTCCCTAGCGCAGAAAGTCGCGATTTCATGGCCATTTTTCAATCGTTCGGAATAAACATTGACCAAATATTAGAGTCCCTAAAACCCAAGATCATAGATTTCATTTCACAAATAACAAGTTCTTTTGACATTATTTCAGGTAGAAACAATTTGCTAGACTACATTATAAGCACATTTGGCCTTGGAGGAGTCTGGACTACCATTCAAAGTCTGGGAAGTCAAGTAGTTATTCAGTTTACAAACATATCGGCTCAGCTTCTTTTTGCCGGACAGCAAATTTGGAGCCTCGCCCAAGATGTGTTCAACAAATTGAAAGAAGACTTGCTGAATCATGCTGAGGACAGTGTGGTTATTGTTGCTGATGCCATTGCTCAGTTGAACCAAATTTTGTCCATTAGTGGAAAATGAAATTTAAATCAAAAAAGTTATTGACGCACATTTCTTAAATTAAAAATTTTTGACAAACTTTTTTTTATTTTATTAAAAATATTAATAGAAAATTGTTTTATCTTATTTAAACATTGAAAATACCAATAAATTTTACATCGCATATTAAATAAAATAGTTTGTACATTTATTTAAACTAGAGTTAGTTTGATAATCAAATTTCTAAATAAACTAGATTACATTTTTATTGAGAAGTTTATTAAAATTAATTGTCCACTATTTTGCTGAGAATAAGCTTGAAGACCCAGGTCCTAATTCGTGAAGGGTTATGATCATGATTTTGATGGAAAATATGTGGTTAACAATGTGTCTATTCTGTATAAGAATCAGAGCGGATATCAATAAAGAGAAACCAGAGTTGGTCTAAAAACGTCTAAAAATGCCCAGAAAAAAATAGCATATTTTTCTTTTAAATAAGTTAAAGATTTATTCAAATTTTCCGCATTAAGTAAATTTAAAATAATAAGGTTTTACCCGTTGCTTCGCTGCCGGAATATTAAAAATTAAAAAAAAAAAAAGGAATTTAATTTATTTATCTGGATACCTGAAAAACGCACATGTCCACCAAAATCAAAAAATGCACATGGGTTGTTACTCTGATTTAGGACGGCCTATGAGGCCAAATTTCAAAAAAAAATTTATCATCAAAAAAGCTTTATTTTGGTTCCATCAACATTTTGTTTTAATTTTTTTAAACTTGATTTTTTTTCTCTTTAATTTTGATTTTGGTATCAATTTAAAAGTTTAATTAACTTGTATCTTATTGTTTTTTATACGTTTATTTAGTGTTAGTTTTGTTTAGAAAAATCATTAAAATTATATAACTGGCTGAAGGAGCTCTGCTCGTAGCTTTTCTTTTAAAAAAGAAATAAACTATTAAACAAACAAACATTAATTAATAATGATGAATGAATTTTTAATTGCTATTTTTTTATTTTAACTTTTATTTCTTTTTTTCATTATGTTTTTAGCTATTTTGATTGCTGCTATTTTAATACAGTCCCTGCTGTCTGGCTTTACCATTCGCCTATTTTAAATGCTTTAAAATCTTTTAAATGATATTTAAGAAAAATGCTCACAAACATTGTTTCAAAGGAAATTGAAGCTTAAAAAATTCAAATCCAGGGTTTATTTTTTGATAGGATTTTTATTTTTAAGATTTGATAAAAAAAATTCAATTTCAATTTTTTTTTTATTTAAATGTTGCAAATATTTTTGCAAATAAAAATTTTTTGAATAATATGTAAAGCATTTTACATAAAAAATTTTTCAAATAATTCAAAGATATATTTTAATGTCAAATGATAAGCTCTTAAGAATTGATAGTCAACTTCAAGATGCCAAAAAAATTCTAAGTTATTTTTGCTTAATTAATTTTTAATTAATCAGTTTATTTGAATAAAATGGAAGTCAGACCTTTCCGACAAAGTCACTTCCAATAAGTCATATGCGACAATTTTAACCAAATGAAATAGCAAAATTTATTTTTTAAATTTAAATTAATCAAACGGGGTCCAGGGCGGATACAGAAATAATCAAATGTCATCATTGAATTTGGGATGAAGATTAAAAAAACATATAAAATGTTACTAAAACATATAAAAAGTGAATCAAGCATAAAACTATTTTTATTTTATAAAAATGTGAATCAAAACATAAACTTATTTTTAAATTCTGTGAATAAAACATAAATTAAATTTATCAAAAAGTGATCCAAAACATATAAATTTATACAAAGTATAAAAAAAATTTTAGTCAATTTGATCAATAAAAAAGGTGAAAAAAACATATATTATTCCATTTCGTACCATGGCCCGACTTTTCGTTTTTTTGTTTTAGATTGTTTTAGATTGTTTTAGATTCGATATCGGAGTTGAATTTAGCCATAAAATACCATTCGATTTTTCTTTTCATGGTTGAAAAAAAAATTAAATATCTAAATTAAAGGTTTATGTTTTAATCACTTGTCTTCAAAATAATTTCAAGTTATTTTTTTTTTATTTCGATATGTTTTATTCACTTTCTGAATAATTTATTTAGTCATTTATGTTTTATTCACATTTAGAAAAAAGTGTATATGTTTTAGTCACATTTTAAGTTAATTATGTTCGAATTTATGTTTTACGTCACTCTTTTACAAAGTTAAAATCTCATTTTTTCTTTATGTTTTGTTTTTTAAGATTAACATTTTATATGTTTTTTTAATCTTCATCCTTGAATTTGACTTTAAAATTTTTCTTTTTTAACGTTATACAATTTTGAAAGTATATAAAAAATTTAAAAATTTTGAATCTTTTCTCATTTTTTCATGATTATATTTTATTTAGAGGCTAGATTCTTTAAATTAATATCAATTCTTTATTTTATTTGCAATTTTTTTTTTAAATGATGCAAATTAACGTTTAAAGATTTTTAATTCAAGAATATTTTTTAAAAAGAATAATATTTAAATTAAAAGATTTTAAAACAAGAAAGAAAATTTCATTTTTCCTTAATAAATTTCAATTTTAAAATTTTGATTTTATAGGAGTTAAGAAAAAACTCTTAAAATTATTTGTTCATTCAATTACTCCAACAATAACTCAGATATTTCACGGTTGTTATCTTCTTTCATTGAGAGAAGATCATTTTTTTAAGCATTTTTGATCAAATTTCATCATTAAAACAAGATAATTTGAATATTTCTTAAATTTTTAAACCAAAAATAATCAATTTTTATAACTTTAGACACCTTTATTTTAGAAACAACTTTAATTTTAAATTCATTATGTATTATCTTAAATTTCAGTAAATCATTTTAAAATTAGAAATTTAAATCAGAGAAAAAAGTAATTTAAGTTTTGAACATTTGATCAAAATGAGTAAGTTTAAATTTTTTAAATCCGTTTTCTATCATCTCTTGTTTAATGAAATTCAGTTTCTCTCTTAGAAATATTTTTTTTTCAACAATGTAAATTTTTTGCGGACAATCTTTTAACAGGAAAGAAGTGTTTGCCACTTAGAGAATAAATTCTTTTTTAATGTGGAGCAGGTTTTAAATTTATCTATTTAATATAAAGCAACGAAATTTGACTAGAAGAAAAATTAACATGTATTTTTTCCGGTTTCCAAAATCTACTGCTGTCATTTAAATAAAAGAGAAAAATTATTAAAATTAAATAGTTCTAATTTGAATATGGTATTTTATTAATTTAAAAATTTCCTAGTCATTTAAAGTCAACAAAATTTTGATTATTATTTTGTGCACACTTAGCTTAAGTTTTTAGAATAAAAATAATTTCATTAAAAAAATGTCTCAACCTTTAGTCAGCATATTTACTGCGAACAGCAACTCTGGTTCAGGTTGTATTGCAGAGCTGGTCAGCAAATATCCAAATAGGGTTCGCGTACGTGGAGTATTCCGTACAGAAGAAAAAGCTAAACCCTTCCGAATTTCATATCCAAACATTGAGATTGTAGTTGGCTGCGATGCAGATAATCCGGACACTTTGAACAAGGCATTTCAAGGTTCTCAATATGCCCTGATAGTGACACCACATGATCCAAAGCGAGGAATCGATGATGATGCCAGATTAACAAAGAATATGATAGAGTCGGCAGTGGCCAACAATGTAGAATATATTGTACTTGTTGCATCTTGGACTGTTCATTTTCCAGAACAAATATCACTTCTTTCATCTAGATTTAAACCATCGGAAATATTACTTGAAAAATATGGAAAAGAAAAAGACCTGAAATGGACAATTCTAAGAGGTGGCGTATTTATGGAAAATACGATTTCTAATGTGAAACAAGCGGTCAAAACTTCAGTGTACAATTTTCCAGACATTCTTTGTCCGTACATTGATACCAAAGATATTGGCCGATGCGCTGCAGCATGTCTGGTAGCTACTGATAAGAATGAACACCATGAAAAATTCTACGAAATGAATGGACCGGAAAAATTAAATGGAGAGCGTTTGGCAGAAATTTGTTCAAAAGTTTTTGAAAAAAAAATCACCTTTCAGTCCATAGCTAAAGAAGAGTTCAAAAAATTCATGCCTGATGCGGTCAGTCAAGTGTTTGAATTTATGGTTGATAATAGAAATTGTGTTCCTTTTACCAATGATGTAAAAAATTTGACTGGAGAATGGTCTAGTTATGAGGATTTCATACGAAATCATTTAAATGATTTTTCTAATTAAAAATTAAAATGAATAGTAATAATTTTATTTAATAAATTTTAAGAAAAAAATAGCGCATTTTCAAATTGTTTTGCCTTTTTTTAGTGAGTTAATTTTTAAATTAAAATTTTGTTTATTTTATTTTTGTTAAAATTTTTGAAATTATAAAATAAGAAAAAGCAGAATAGAAAATGAATAATGATTATCGAAATAACTCAACCAACCTAAACACTTATTTTTATTTTAAATTTTTTCAAATTTCACTTTTTGCACTGTCTTTTAAATTTTTATTTAAAAAATAAACATAATTATAATTAAAATTTAAATTTAAACACCAGAAAGTCTAATTTTTTTATGCCTTTAAGACCTAAAATTTAATAAAAATCAATTAATTTATTAATATTTAAAATATTTTGCTTTCATTTCATTTTTTTTTGCTTCAAACTTCACCATCGCTTTTTATGCTATCTAAATCCTAGTAAAAAACCTAATTCAATTTAGGACTCAACTTGGTAAGAACTCAAGCGTTTTTTTTATTGAGTTAAATGGTATTAAATCATTTTTGTCGTCCTCCTTCTTAATTGGGAAAATAAGTATAATGACTCCATCACTTAAAGCCTTAATATATAAAACTTATTGTTTATCACAATTTACGTATGGTCTGGGAATAGTTACACTTAATTAAACAACGATTATTCAACCTTCGTTTTACTTGCCACATGTCGGGAGTCTTAAAAGTTCTTAAGATTTTAAAATTTAATCAACTTTATCTATTTTCTAAGCTTTCATTTATTGAGACGATAAGTTTTAATTCATTAGCATCTAGTATTTTTGAGTGCATTAAACAAAACATAACTATCTGTCCATCAAAGTCAAATAGAAACAGAAACTTGAAACTTGAAACAGATATTCAATCTTTGATTAACCATTTTAATGTAAATTTTCCTTTACTTTTAAGAAATATAAGTAAGTATAAAAAGGAGTTAAAGAGGCATTTTTTCATCAGTGATGGCATTTCTGACTCTATCAAAATGTATCTAGAAAAAATAAGATTTAAAGATTATCGAATATTTTTAAATGAATTAATAAGACCTAGATGATTTTCATCACTTGAGGTCCACTCAGTTCCAAACAAACTATTTTTCTCTTCATTTCCTTACAATTGTAATATTTTTATATATATGTATAATTTTTTTTATTTTTTTTTGTACTCTCTTCTTCTAATTTTTATTTTTACTTCTACTGAAGGAGGTTAATTAAATTCAAATAAATAAATAGATTATTTTTTACTTTTCCAGATAAAAATTTAATTGATAAATTTTATAAATCGTTTTTTTTTCATCAATTAAATTTTTAGAACATTCGCAAGAGTATTCTTTGCAAATAATGAAGAAATCCATAGTCAAAAGAGCATTATACCATTCAGAAAATAACATTTAATCGGCTAAAATGCAGAATCCGGAACGCGGAATACGGAATTTCGTAGAACAAATTCCGCCAAAAAACTCGAAAAAAATTTTTTTAATTCCGTAAAATAAACTTAGGAAATTTTTTAATTTCGGCGGAATTTACTTACGGAATTGACGGAACTGACTGAATTTTTAGCGGAATTTAAAAAATAAGCAAAAAAAAATTGTTATAGAGTTCAATTTTTATTAAATGAAAGTTATACATAAAAAATATCAGTTAAATTTTGTAAATCTAGTCCCTCTCACAGCCAAAACCATACTTTTTGCAAGTCCAACTTTTACCTTTTCCAGCTCGATGATATCTACTAACTTTGGCACAATCAAAATGATACCAAAATCTACAGTTTTCGTACTCTATGGAATCCTCTAATCAAACATTTGAACAAACTGGACAAAAAAATATTTTACTTTTTGATTTATTAAAGAATTGTTCTAAATCTTCCATGTCTTTCTCATCGAGAAAAATATCAGTTAATAAATTGAAATCGCTAATTATCCATTTAGCTTTTATCAAAGTATTTGAACTGAGAATCTCATCTAAACAAACATGATACTCTTTAAAGAGCAATTTTTTTCCAAAAGTCCAAAAACTTATTAATTTTTTTTGCGATGATTATAATATTATTATTTAATGGAAGATCACACAAATTTCTACCATACTAGATGACCCCCTCTATGGTAAGCTTTTTTTTCTTTTAAAAATTTTTTTCATTAGATGTGTAAGATTGAATATAACATTTCAAAATTATTAAGTTGATTATGAAAACTTTAATACTAAAAGAATATTTTTTTAATTAATTTTTTGAAAATAATGAAAAATGGAAAAATGAAATTTGAGGATATGAAATTCAATTACCTTTAAAAAATTTAAGAAGAAACCGGCTTTTTTAGTTCCTAAGATCAAAAAAAAATTTAGAATCATTTTTTAATTGATACAGTATGATGGAAAACACTTTAAATCAGAAATCGAGAAGCAAGTCCATTTTCTCGAAAATTCCACAAATTTTTTTTTTAAATTAAAATTTTCCTTTTTTTTCTTTATTTTCTTTTTTTTTAGAAAGAAATGTTTATTGTTTGTTTTGTTCAATGCTTATTTGAATTTTGTAACCCTGTCAGAATTTTAATATATTTTAATCCGATTAAAATTCATAATACTAAAAATTTAACGGGGTCTCGGCGTAACACTTGCACAGAGTTTCAGGCTTGTTGTCAGTAAGGTTTTGTGAAATTCAGTACAAAATGATAAAAAGAACAGAAAAAAAATGTAAAAAAATTGAATAACTTTTTTTCTAAATGTTTAAACTTAATTCTGTAAATGCAACATTGTGCAACATTCAAAGTTGCATCAAATATCAAGGTCTGCTAAATTTGCAGAGTTTAGCAGAAATTAAATTTCAATATAATCGAGCGTAGGGCATTTTGCAGAGATTTTGCAAATCATTAGCAGACTTTTACAGTTGATGCAACTTTGAAAGTTGCACCATTCTGCATTCACTTAATTAATTTTAAACTTTTTGAAAAAAATTTATTTAATTTTTTTAAACTTTGTTCTGTTCTTTTATTATGAACTTCACAAAACCTGTCAGTTAGAGAAATATTACTTAAAATGAAAATTAATTCTAAAACTATTTTTTCAAAAAGTCAAAAAGTTAAGAAAGTTTATTACGGAACAGCGTCAAAAAATTAAATTTACCACAAAGTACAAAAAGTACAGAAAAGATTTTTACATTTTATTATTCTCATTGTCTTTACCTCATTGCAGCTTTTAGTGTTTAACATTTGAGCAGGATTTAATTTAGGATAACTTTCCCTGACTGTTCGAATATTTAAATAACAAATTTATGAAAAATTTTCTAATTATTTTTTTTTAAATAATTTAAAAAATAATTTTTTTTTATTTTAAAAAGCTCTTGAAAAGTGTTGCAAAGACAATGGTTAAAATTTTACCGTTTTTACAATATAAATGTGCATCTTTAAGCGATTTAAAAAAAAATAAAAATAAAAATAAGAATAAAAAAAATTTAAGAAAAAAATCTTAAATTAGCCAGAAAATACTCTGAATTTAGAATATTTTCCAAAAAATAAAGCCCAAATTTATATCTGACTCTAAAGAAATTTTCCTATTATAAATTGACCTATTATGAAGAAAAAATAGAGTTAAAAATAATCCAATAATGTGAATAAGAAAATCTTTATATTTTCTCTATATTTTCTTTAAAATGTTTAATCTGTTCTACCAGTCAAAATGTTTTAGAGATTTTTTTAGTATCTTTACAGATTCTTTATAAATTCTTTAGTAAAAAAATTATAAAAGAAAATGTTGCAAAAGAGATATTTTAAAAAATGTCTTATTCTATATTTTTTTGATTTGGTTTAAGTTTATTTTAATATTTTTTTATCAAAATATTCTCTCAGTTATTTTTTTATGATTTAATATTACTTTGATTTATAAAAAATTAAATAAAAAAACACTAATGCACTAACATTATTGAGTGAATATTTGCATTGAGGTTCTGAGAAAAATTTGTATGTTTAATTTCATTAAGTTCACTTTAAAGTTATTTAATTATTTAATTTTCATAATTGTAAAAAATAATTAGAAATAATATTAAGATAAAATTTATTTAGTTTAAATATTTTTGAATTATTTAAAATTTTTTGTTTATTTTCATTAGGAAAAACGCTTTCTATACCAATTAGTAAATTTTAATACTATTTTCTTTAAAAAAAAAATAAAACCTGTTTTTCTAAATATAAATGAAAATAAAAAAATTCAATTACAATAAAATATTTTCCTTTAACCTTCATACAGCTTCTTCATGAGTAAAAAAAATCTCATTATTTACTAAGAGTGGGTCAAAAATGTCCCAACGTAATTTTGTGACCAATGAAACTAAACTTTCCAATAATAATAAAAAAATTAATTTTAATAAAAGCAAAAAAATTTATGGGTTTTTTTTTGATCCATCTTAGCATTTTTAAGTCGGTCGTATCAAAAATGACCCAATCATGGCTGTATGAAGGTAAAAGATCTTTATCTCATAAAACATATCGGCTTAGTTTTATTAAAGATTTAAAGTTTGAGTCACTTGAGTTCTCACACGATTCAAAAGTTATGTAATTAGCCAAAGTGCTCTCGAGTATGATAATGCTCAAAATGACTTCAAGATGTTGGCAATATTCAAGCAAATACCCGAGAGAAAAAAAGGCAAAAAGGCTCTTAGGGTAACGTTCAAAAATTGAATTTATTTATTTTAAAAAATAATTTAGGTGGAACACCACCAGGGCTGCTCAAAACGGCTTGCACCTTCTTTTAAGCCCCATTTTTTAATGTAATGTGAAAAAAAATAAAAAATCGTTAAAAAATTAAAGTTGCATTTGCAACTTAAGAAATTTGTTCTATTAATAGAATAATAAAGGAATTTTAGGTTTTTTTTTTTGTTTTTCAAAAATTGAAAAAAGTCTAAATTTGAGTCCTAAATATTTTCTATTTCGAAATTAACTCTAAAATTTTTAGGCAGAGTAAAAATTAAATTAAGGCTTTATCTTTGGAAAATATTCCAGGTCATTTTCTAACTAATTCAATTTTTAATTGCTAAAGCACAGAAACTTGTTAATTAACTCTAAAAGAAAAAAGGTTGGATATGAGCTCTACTCTTTGGGTCCACAATGCGAGTTTGCAGTATTTGTTTTATCTGTTCCGAACTCAAACTTCTTGAGATAAAAAAAATCAAAATCTAAAAAAATATTCAAAACAAAAGTTGAATTTAAAGAAAAGAATAATAAAAAAATAATAATATAAAATAAAAATAAGAATAACATAAAAATAATAAAAGTTAAAAAGTAATTTTCAATTAATATTATTTATTATATTTTAATATTCTTTGTATGTTTATCTGCCCGAGCTTAATCTCTTACAGAACAAAATATTAAATAAAAAAATTCAATAAATTAAATTTAAAAAAAAAAGAAAGAAATTTAAGAATTTAAAGTTTCAGGAAATAGATAGAAAAGCTAGATTTTATCCTTTTATTTTTTGATAAGCGTGAGAATATTTTTTCTTTCATTTTTAATAAGATTGGAAAATTTTTTTTTTTAGGCTTAAATTTTCAGCTAAGATTTTCCCATGCTTATTATTTTTAGCTAAGATTTTCACACATTTGATTTTTATTTTATTTAATTTTATTTAAAAAATATTTTAGGTGGAAGACCACCAGGGCTGTTCCGAACGGCTTTCGCCTTCTTTTCAGCCCTGTGTTTTAATGTTATGTAAAGAAAAATAAAAAAAAAACTCTAAAAAATTTAATTTGCAAATTAAGAAATTTGATTTTTAAATAGTAAGATAGGCACAATATGATGAAAATAGGATGAAAATTAAAAAAATAAAATATTAACATAAAACATATATTAGCATGATTTTATTTCTAATTACTTTTTTAATTTACATTTTCATTCAAAAATTTTAAGTCATGTCTAAATAATCTGAAAGACTATTTTTTACAAAAATTTTTCACTTATTTCATTCAAAACTCAAAAAACAAAGCATTGTGAAATTTGAAACAAAAAAATAAAATTTTAAATTGTAATTTGCAAGTTTGCTTCCATCTCTCAGCACACTTTTTAGAAAACTCTGTAAAATTGACGTTTTTCATTTTTCTTTTCTCTTTTAATTTTTAGCTAAAATTTTCCCACGCTAATTATTTTTCACATTTGATTTTTAAATAGTAAGATTAACACGCTGTGATTACTGTCAATTGTTTTGGATTATTGCATAAAATGTGTGAAAAATTGTGTTTGATATTTACTGTTTGATATTTTAAGACCGTGGGAAAATTTTTTTCTTTGAATTTTTTAAGTGTCAGAACTAACTTTTTTCACACTTGTGAATTTTAAATAGTAAGATTCTCAACTACTGTAAAAATATTTTTCCAGTCATTTATGATTGCTTAACATGGTCGTGAGATTTTATTGCATTCAATGAATAATAAAACTATAATGCTAAAATTGCAAGAAAAGAAATGAAATATGAAAAAAATATGTTAAGAAATTTATTTCATAATATATTTCATAATATTTCATAATTTATTTCAGAATTAAAGTATGTTTAAAAAATTACTGGATTATTTTTTTCTTTTTTAGAATTTGATAGTTTTTTTTCCAAATAAATTTTGTAGCAATTTTATTTTTAATCTTAGAATAAGCAAACAGATCGATTCTCCGAGATAGAAATCTTTTTCAAAAGAATTCCGAATAGTTTGCAAACTAATTATTTAGTTTTATTATTTAGGCATCATTGTAATCACCAATTCCACGCCTTGGATCATATGATGTCACTATCAGGGCATATTGAGCACCTTGAAATGCCTTGTTCAAAGTGTAGGAATAAGAAAAGGTGATGTCTCGGGCTGGTTGAACAAAGATTACTGCCTCGAGGCCTCTTTTGAAGTCTGTCGAGCCGAGGCAAAATAGCATCTGCTTAAATGCGACTCTGGTTTGCATATTTTGAAATTGTAGGCAACCTTGTACCAAATGAGCACGGATAAGCCAAAATGACTACTATTTCTTGTTGTTTGTTGTCGTAGTCAAAGTCGTTGTCGTTTGTTGTCGTTGACAAAAAAAAGGGTCTCCCTTTTCAACACAAACAAATAACCATTCAACACAATTACAAAACCCTCAGCACAAAATGATTTCTTCTCAACACAAAAAATAATTTTGATAAAAATACTTTTAGCACAAAAATTAAAAATAAAATAAATGCATTCAACACAAAAATGGCTTGTTGGGAAAATTTTAAAAAAATTTTCAAGATCTTATTTATTCAAGAACTGTTATAAAGTTGAGAGTTCGTTCGGAATTTACTTTATTTACCTAACTTCCACTTATAAATATCATTAAATAAAATCTAAAATTAAAAAATATTTATTTTATTAAAATATTTTTGTGTTGAAAAAAAATTTCCTTTAAGAATTATTTTCAAACACAATTTTTTTGTGATAAATGTTTTTTTTTTAAACATAATTTTTTGTGCTAGGAAGAAATCGAATTGTGTTGAATGTTTTTTTCATTGTGCTAATCAGAAATTGATTGTGCTGAAATAATATTCCCAAAAAAAATATTTTTTCTTCATTTTCGAAAATTTTGATAATTTAATTAATAATTTACTGTTTAAAGATAACAAAAAAAGAATTTAGGCTTTTATCTAAAAAATTGGGTAGAAAATGGAAATAAATCAAAGCTATTTAAAAGTTATTTTAATTATTTAATTAAAATTATTTTTTTTTAAGTCTGGGCTTATACTTAAGGATCAAGTAAATTTGTTTGAATACCAATCTGAAGGAGATTTAATTCGGCACAGATAAAAAAAATAAATAAAAATTAATAATCGACTAAAGAAAGAAAATTTTTTATTGATTTTTTCCTAAAAGCATCTAAAATATATTCTAAATATTAAAATAAAATTTAGTATAATCGTATTTTTTAATTTAATATTTAAAAATCAAAAAGAAATTGATTATAATAAACGCTTTATTACATTGGAAAAAAGGTTCAAAAAAATAATTTTTTATTATTGCGAGGAACGAGCATCGCGACGAGCTAATAACCAGATGTGTACATATGAAAATCTAGGATACTGAACGATTTTTCAATTTAAGAATTGAAACCCTGCATTCTGATTCGACGAATACTTCAGTGAAACTATTGGCTATCGGTTTTGTTAAATAATAAAATCTAACACTTTAATATAAAAAGAAATAAAAGAAAACAACAAACAATTGTTCTTTTACAATTGTCGCTTATCGGTTCAATCATTGATTATAGTTTTTTTACTCCTATCCTAATCTCAGCTTCATATTTTTCCCGTATCCAAACCATTCAAAATGTCTCAATAAAATCAATTTATAAATTTCCTAATGACACCCCAACAAATCTCTAATAAAACTTGACAAAATAGAAATCCGTCTTAAAAACCTCTTTACAAAATATATTAGAAAATGTGTTACATTTAGAAACAAACTAGTACTTAATCTCATTGAGGACTATGTTGGTGCATTCGTTAACAGTTCAAGGAGCTGTAAACAAAAAACGCCACTTTGCAGTATCTGGGATGGAAACAAGCTATGGATCAATGAAAGTGGACTTTAAATTTTTCTTTATAACAAAAAAACTGTAATCACGCAGTGCATTTTTTTTAAATTCTTGTTGTTGCTTTTTTTTTTTAACTACTCTTAATTTACTTTCAATTCCAATGGCGGAAGGAGTTTTATTACTCAGAGCCATTTAAAAAAAATTTAATAAACGTTTTAAAAAAAAAAAAATGTTCTTTTACTATTTTATCTGCCATGAAATTTACAATTAATTGATAATAAGCTTGCCCAAATATCAAAGTTTTGTTAATATATATTTAGAGAACGAAAAAGTCGATAAGTACAACAATCAAATGCCAATTATAAATTATAGCTCTGGAGCTGCTAGAAAATTAAAAAGTGATCAATTTGCAGGTCTTTCTAATTCAATTTATAGCTCAATTAATTCAAAAATATACTTAACTTCAAATATATGGACTTCTACAGGACATACCGCTACCAGAACTCAAGTTCTAATCCGACTAGGATATGGTATGACAATACACAAACCCCAGGGACAGACACTTAAAAAAGCCATTATAGATCTTGGAAAATCTGAAAGATCACTAGGCTTAACGTTTGTCGCATTATAGCGTTTAAAAAATACAAATGACTTTTTAATTGTTTCTTTTCCTTACGATAGGCTTACTAAAATTAAAGAAAGTATAAATTTAATTCCAAGACAAACAGAAAAATTAAGATTAAATCAGTTAAAAGATAAAACATTATCAATATTTAAAAATTTATTGCCTAATTAATAACATATGATTAAAATGTTAATAAATACTTTTTTTCTACTTTTATTTGATATTTTACAATCTTATTTCATTTACAATTTGAAAAATAAACATATTTAAATTAAACCTCATCTACCCTTTTTGAACTAAGCCCATCAATATTTCAACACATTTGTTATGAAATAACGGCTCGTTCCTCGCATAAATAAAGCTCTGCTTCCTGTATCTTAATTCAAATTCTTATGTTCAAAAATTTCTGAAATCTTACGATTAGTTTTGCACAAAATTAATATTTATTTTCATAAATATAAAAATGTAAAAATCTCAAAAAAATGACCTCAAAATTGGCATTTTTAAAATACTGAAAGTGATTGTTTACTATAATCTTGACCTCTTGATGAGAATCTAGATGAACATTTCCTTTATGTGAGAACAACTCGATATAAAATTTAGAAAATTATTTAGCATCAAGTTTGCTGGAGCATTTGTTTATTCGAATTTTATAAATTAATGGGAATTTTGAACAAATTTTGAAAAAAAGGTATAAAAAGTATGCCGACAAATATAGACCACACTTGCTGACATCTGTCCTAGACAAGTTAATGGAAAAAAGCATGAAAAATTAATGGTTCAACACCTTGATTTGAATAATCTGCTATCAATCCATCAACATGACTAAAAAGCTTTTTTTTAGTGTCTAGAAATGGTAAATAGAAGGGATACAAAATCAATACATCATCTCAGGCAAATGACGTATTTACAGTGGGTATTTCAAAAACGACATGCCCCATAAGGTCGCGACCGCCGTACCATACCATAGACGGCGCCGTACCGTACTATAAATGGCGCCGTACCGTACCATAAACGGTACCGAACCGAACCGAACCGAACCGAACCGAACTGAACCAGATGAACCAATAATTTAAATAATCTTTTATAAAATCAAAGAAATTAAAAATCAGTACATAAAAATTTTAATGAGTATTTAAAACATTATTATTGAGTTTTAAAAAAAATATTAAATAAAACCAAAATATTGAAAAAAAATTCTCTCTCTTAAATGCTTTTTTTGCTAATTCAGGTCTGTCTTTCTTTTTTTTCATCCGATGGGAACTTGTTTAGCTATTAAAGGAGGATTTACTTCTATATCTAATATTATTTTACTTCTTTATTTATTCTAATATCTTATACTTCTTTATCTTACATCCGACATTACTAGCAAAGCCATCTGACCTTCACCGCCGACTTATTTAATTTATTCAAAATTATTCAAAATGATAAATAATTTTAAAGTTTTCAAATAAAA
This sequence comes from Brachionus plicatilis, assembly GCA_010279815.1. Classification (NCBI taxonomy): domain Eukaryota; kingdom Metazoa; phylum Rotifera; class Eurotatoria; order Ploima; family Brachionidae; genus Brachionus; species Brachionus plicatilis. The sequence goes on along the minus strand of QEOQ01000106.1, from coordinate 200,808 downwards.
AAATAACTATAAATTATTAATTTTTAAAATGTCCGAACGCTATTTTTTTATATTTTAAAAATGAATAATTTACAGTTTATTTTTTTACTTGTTAACTAAAAAATTATTCATTTTCTTGAATAATATTTTCAAATCATTTTCTTGGATTTTTTTTTGAATTAATTCTTTAGTAAATATTGAATATTAAAGAAAAAAATTCTAAGTAAATATATCTCTAATAATTTTTTTTCCAAAGGTCTAAAATCTAGAACTTTAAAATTCCTTAGTCATTTAGAGTCAACAAAATTTTTATTTTTATTTTTACATATTTAGCTAAATTTAAAAAAAATTAAAAATGTCTGAGCCTTTAGTAAGCATTATTACTGCTAACAGCAACTCTGGTTCAGCTTGTATTGCAGAGCTGGTCAGCAAATATCCAAATAGGGTTCGCGTACGTGGAGTATTCCGTACAGAAGAAAAAGCTAAACCCTTTCGAAATTCATTTCCAAACATTGAGATTGTAGTCGGCTGCGATGCAGATAATCCGGACACTTTGAACAAGGCATTTCAAGGTGCTCAATATGTCCTGATAGTGACACCACATGATCCAAAGCGAGGAATCGATGATGATGCCAGATTAACAAAGAATATGATAGAGTCGGCAGTGGCCAACAATGTAGAGTATATTGTTCTTGTTGCATCTTGGACTGTTCATTTTCCAGAACAAATATCACTTCTTTCATCTAGATTTAAACCATCGGAAATATTACTTGAAAAATATGGAAAAGAAAAAGGCCTGAAATGGACAATTCTAAGAGGTGGCGTATTTATGGAAAATACGATTTCTAATGTGAAACAAGCGGTCAAGACTTCAGTGTACAATTTTCCAGACATTCTTTGTCCGTACATTGACACCAAAGATATTGGCCGATGCGCTGCAGCATGTCTGGTAGCTACTGATAAGAATGAACACCATGAAAAATTCTACGAAATGAATGGACCGGAAAAATTGAATGGAGAGCGTTTGGCAGAAATTTGTTCAAAAGTTTTTGAAAAAAAAATCACCTTTCAGTCCATAGCTAAAGAAGAGTTCAAAAAATTCATGCCTGATGCGGTCAGTCAAGTGTTTGAATTTATGGTTGATAATAGAAATTGTGTTCCTTTTACCAATGATGTAAAAAATTTGACTGGAGAATGGTCTAGTTATGAGGATTTCATACGAAATCATTTAAATGATTTTTCTTATTAAAAATTTAAATGAATAGTAATAATTTTATTTAATAAATTTAAAGAAAAAAATAGCGCATTTTCAAATTGTTTTGCCTTTTTTTAATGAGTTAATTTTTAAATTAAAATTTTGTTTATTTTATTTTTGGTAAAATTTTTGAAATTATAAAATAAGAAAAAGCAGAATAGAAAATGAATAATGATTATTTTTATTTTTAATTTTTAATTTAACAAGTCGCGGAGGGGACTTCGTCCCCTCCGCACCTCCCCTGCTTTATTGGTTTATCGGGTTTTAGTAGAGTTATTTATGTTTTTTTTTAAACTTTTTTATTTAATAGTTAGCACGAAGAATGCAAATGGATAAAGGTATTATTCTTTCCTTTGAGTTTTATTTTGCTATCGTAAAATTCAGATATAAATTTTGCCAATTTTGTTCCCGTAATGGGCTTTTAGACTAAGAAATTACAAACGTTAGTAGGCCTTGAATTGAATTGAATTCTTCTAATAGTTTATGAATTTTTTCATATTAGCGGGTAGTTTTCATTTCTGAATTAATGTAAATATTTGTATTAAGCCCAGTTTTTAAAGCTGACAAATAGTGTTCATTGCCATACTTGCTGAAAAAAAATGTATTGGTATTTTTTCAATGCAAGTTTTTCTTTTTTAAAATTTTGCCCTCAGAAATCGATTTCTTTATTGATCAAATGTAAATATTCATCTTTAAACTTAAATAAAAGTGATAAACATAGAAATCGAAGAAAAGTTATTTTTTTCAGTGCAAAATAAACATAATCCGACCATATGAAAATGTCAATTCCCATCTAGGGATGAAACGGGTGGTGATTATTTTCGTTTGAATAGAGGATGAAGAGTGTTCGTCGTCGTTGCATCAACTGCAAATTCTGATGAAAATAGTTTTTTTTCTAGACAAATTGTTTTACTCAAAATATATTCAAAAAAGACCATGTAAATTTTCATACAAAAATTCCAATACAAAATTTAATTCTTATTAAATGAATGAATGGAGGTTTTTAATTGAATTTAGTGAAATTTAGTGAATGCTTCTTGTTTTTTAGCCTCATTTGATAAAGCATAATCACCAAGATAAAAAACATCTTGTTCTAGGATTTTCTGTAATTCTCCTTTTCTGTTTCCTCTTTTAGAATATTTTCCAGCTCATTTTAAAATTTTTTTATCCCTAGAAAGTCCCATTTTTTTATACCGTTAGAGCCCGGTCGGGTCAATTAGACCTGGCAATCATTTTTTTGATTTTTTGGCTAAAAATAAGAACATGAATATAGATGAATATTTATTTTTGATCAATAAAGAAATCGATTTCTGAGGGCAAAATTTTAAAAAAGAAAAACTTGCATTGAAAAAATACCAATACATTTTTTTATGGACTTTTTTTTAATCTTTTAAGCCAAATCTTTAAATTTAAAGAATGATCTGAACTCATTTTTTAACTTATTTTTTTAAAATTAATTTGGTTTAATTTTTTGTATTTGAATTACAAAATGTATCCAATGTTGAAATAACATTGAACATTAACATTGAAAAAGTAGGATATTTCATATATTTTTTTCAGTTTCAAAGAAAAAATAATTTTAAGTTAACATTGCAAACATGAAAAACTTTGTTTTTATTATAAATTCTGACTTTGAGTTTGTGATATGATGATCTTTAAGAAAATATTTGTAGTTAAAAAACTATCTAAGATCTGTTTGGCATTTATTTAAAATTGAGCATTCAATAAATTGCATCAAACGAACTTCAATTATCACTTAAGTAAAAGTTTTTAAAGAAAAAAAAAAAGAAGTTTTTTGGGTTTAGTCGGTTAGGTGAACAATGGTTCATCTATTACTGGAACAATTTTTGTTCTCAGGTTTTATGAACCATTAGTTAACCTAAACTAAAAATTGTTATCCTAATATTAAAGTTTTTCACCTAATTTGACATTTGATCACCTTTACGTGAGCAAAAAAAATAGATGAACTTATAGTTCACAAAACCCAAGAACAATTGTTTGCATAAAAGGTAAACTATGGTTTATGTATCCGACTAGACCAAGTTTTTCAGCGATTGAATATTAAGAAAAAACCATAAAAAATATTTTATCTTTTTTTTCTTTTTAAATTATTTTTTATATTATTATATCTTATTTAACTTTATTTTTAATTTTTTTGTTTTACATATTTTTATTCTGAAGGTTGGTAGAGGTACAGATAAATAAGTAAATTATTTAAAAGTAAAATAAAGAATTTTCAATATTTTTTTCAAATTTCTAAATAATTCAGGAATTAACTATTCTATTAAAAAAAGAAATAGGAGTGCTTAAAATTATTTTTTATTTGAAACTTAAAAAAATATTTGAAACATCGCACTTTTTCAATGTTATTTCAACATTGGATACATTTTATAATTCAAACACAAAAAATTAAACCATTTCTTTTCTAATTTTGAATTTTTTCCCACAATTTTTTTTAAATGTAATTGATTAAAAGCCTAATAAAAGCTTAAATTTTTCAAATTCAAGACAATTTGTAAAGTTTATATTTGTTTTAAAATTAATAAAAAATGGAGGAAGAGTGCAAACCTCATATACAAATCCTTTAACATAGCGATTCGCAAATTTTTTTTTCCTATCTTTTTAACATGGAAAAAAAAAAGAAATTTTATTTATAGTATGTTAATTATCATCAAATTAATATCATTTTATTTTTTTTAAATATTTTTCTCTCCATTACATTTTTTTATTGCTTCAAACTTCATTTTATTTTACTCTAAATCTAATAAAAAGTGAATTTTGGATCTATTGTCATAGGTGTGATCAGAACCCCTTAATTAAAATATGTGACCAAGACTGGTCACCTTTTTTTCAAAGATGGAATATGTGACCACAAGTTAAAAAGAAAAAATTAAGTGACCAAAGAAATTCGAAATCATCAGTTATAAATTTTAATATTTTTTAGCCATATGCATTTTTAAACCTTTTCGCTAAAAAAAAATATCGAATTCAGAACACTTATCAAGATTTACTTACTTCTTCTTTAGTTTCATTTGTGCATTCTGGTTTTTCAAGTGCCTGCTATTAATACAGCCAACTTTTATATTTAATGTCTAATTTTAATTCTGACAGTTCCTTGTTTATTTTATACGATTCATAACTAAATTTTATATTATTTATCATTTTCTAAGTTAAAATACTCAAAGTAACTTAATTTAATTATATTAAAAAATAAAACTAAATAATTAGTGTGCAAACTATTCGGAATTCTTTTAAAAAAGATTTCTATCTCGGAGAATCGATCTTTTTGCTTATTCTAAGATTAAAAACAAAATTGCTACAAAATTTATTTGGAAAAAAAACTATCAAATTCTAAAAAAGAAAAAAATAATCCAGTACATTTTTTAAACATACTTAAAAAAAAAAATCAATCAAAATACAAATATCTAAAATTAAACATTTTCATACAAATAAAAACATTTAAAAATAGTCTTAAACTTTGGTGTCTTCATGTTGATTATCATCAGCTTTCTTCTCCTCTTCTGAATGTTGATTAGCGAACGTCAATTTCAAAGCATAATCGTCGGGGGTAACCCATTGAGCCTCGTCGTCAAACATCTCCACATCTTCATTTAGTTGTTCAAATAGTGGCAAACGTAACAACAGTCCAGTTATGGCACCAGCTACCAGTGATATTCCGACAGTGATTGCTATTGCGATTAATTGAAATCCAGCTTGTTCTAGTCCACTTCTTCCTTTACCATTTTCGGTCAAAATTTCTTGATCAAAAAATTCGGTCGAATTGACCATTGGAACTCTAGCCGGATAAATTTCATACAATTCGTGCTTATATTCACCAAAAGTGGAGCAGGCTGCAAAAATTGCGCTCACAACGCCAGCAATCAAACCTGGGAATCCGTGCAAGCTTTGGACACTACATGTATCATGTAATTTGCCAACACGAGTCAACAATGGCTTAAAAATAATTATTATTTTAATTGTAATAAAATAAAAAAAAATTCAATTTTAATTGATGTAAATTGAAATAAAAAAATGCTAATTCCTAAAAACTCGGACTCAAATTGATCATTTTTTTAAATCTAGATCTACATTTTTAATTAGAGAATTAAAAAAAAATTAAAAATTTTAAAATTTGCCATAATTAATTGCTACTAATATTAATTAATATTTTTTAGCAAATAATAGCACCATGATAAACATCTTACAAATTAAAGCAAATTATAATTAAACATCTGATTTTTTATATTTATTTTAAGGACTTTTTAATGTTAAATTTTCTAATTTATTTTCACCATTTCATTATCTAATTATATTTTTCAGATCAAAATTAGACATTTAAAATATTGAGACTATTTTGGTAAATTTATATTGTAAAAATTAAAGTCAAGATCAATTTACGTAATTCTTTTAAAATTGATTGACTTTTCAAAATTTTTGAAAAAAATTTAAGATCTCATTTCCTGAGAATTAATATTTGAATTTAGTTTAAAAAGCTTTATTGACTTTTTGATAAAAAATTTTTTATTTAGAAAATTTAATACAAAAAGTCAAACATCTCTTTAATTCCTCTGAAATTGTTTTCAATTTTTTTAATTAATCTTGAGTTTAATTTTTTACGATTTTAACTAAAAGCGTCACTATATTTTTAAAATTAAGTTTTTGTTTATAGATAGTTGAACTACGAGATGATAAAAAAAGTAAAAAATTTCATTCAAAAGTTTTATAAAAAAGATTAAAAGAAATTGATCTTTTTTTTTAGAATTTTTTTATCGCCTTTAGCAAAAGATGTCTAAATTTTCTAAACCTTATCACCGGTCTTGATTTTCCATTTGATTTTATAAATCATCTTTCAAAATTCTTTCATAGTCTTTCATATTAATTCTTTCAAAAAATTCATTTTAAGCCTAAATGAAAATCTTCTTTTCTTAGAAATTTTAAAAATTATCACAAAGAAAAAAATATTAACTTATCAGGGAACTTGACTGACGATCAACAAAACATCATAATTTCGGTGGAAGACTCCCCAGAAAAGTGAATAAAAATTTAGTGACGTATTGAAGACCCAGTTTAAAAAAAAAATTTCTGTAGCCTTTTCAGCTTAAGAAATTAAACATTTTTTAATTTCTGAAACGAAAAAATGACATAAAAAAATAAAGAAATTCATATTGAAAATTACAAAAACAAAATAGTGTTAAGATTTTTTGACTTTTTTAAACTTTTAAAAAATCAGTTTGAAGATGGGTCTACCTAGTCCCCACAAACATAAAACTGTCACTCACAAATCAAAAACTTTTCCCCATAAAGAAAAAATTTTCAGCACAAAAATAACTTGACTAAGATAAAAACTGCTCTCCACAAATAAAAATGGATAAATAGCAATTGTTGTAGGCAATATAGAAATCATCAACCACCAGATTCTGTATTGCCTACAACAATTGCTACAGTTTCAAAAAAAAAGAAAAATTTTTATATTTCAATTTTTCATATTTTCTTTCAAAAATTTTCAATAAAATTTAAAAAGAAAATTGCTATACTTTCATTAATTTATAAACACTATTTGAAAAAATATTACAAAACAAATTTTTAAATTTTTTTTCACCAAAAAAAATTCGTGTTAACCAGTTATTTGGTTAAATATGTAAAAGTTTTTTTTTTTTGGGTACAAAAAAATTGTGTTATGTAGTGATTTGTGTTAAAAAGTTCTTGGTTTGTGGTGAAAAGTTTTTAGTTTGTGGGGAACCATTTATCTCGTTTGAAGATTTTTATGCATCTATTAAAAAATAAATGCCTTCTCTAAGAAAAATACTTTTACTAATCTCTAATGCTCCTTCTAATAAACATCAATTAGTTATTTTAATCAAACAATAAATTTTTAAATCTTAAAATCATTTTAATTAAATCTTACATCGATATACTTGTATCCAATGGTTGATATCAAACCAGCAAAGGAACCAACAATGAGAGCAATATAAACTTGCACTCTAAGATCAGCAACACTTCCGATGGCAATTCCTCCGGCAATGGTAGCATGCTGAACATGCAAGACATTCAATTTTCCTTTTCCAGCCAGCGATGATATTCCAAAGGTGACCACACATGAAGCCGAAATAGCAGCAAGTGTGTTCACAATAGCTCTGTTTTGTCTGTCAGCTCCAGTAGACAGCAAACTATTAAAGCTTGGATAATAGACCCACAGGAACAATGTTCCGATCAAAGCAAAAAGATCCGAGTGGTAGACTGGCGCTTGCTTTTGACTTTTGACACCGTGAAAGTGCAAAAATTTCGACACTGCCAGACCAAATAGGGCGCCAAATAGGTGCACATGCATCGATAGACCTATGTCGTACACATTCAATACTCTAAGATTCACAAATTCATTGACTACTTGGGCCACTACTTCAATAAACGCGACTATTAGGAGCTGAGCAAGACTTGTTTTGCCTAAAAGCGCGCCCAAACTCACCAATACAGCAATGACTGTGTAATCGGCATTGATCAAGCTTTCCAAGTTGATGCCAAAATTAAACATTTGATCTGAGGACGAAGCGAACCAACCACGAACCAACAGCGACCATTGAATCACAAAAGCAACCAAAAGCAAATTGAAGCCAATGCTGCCATAGCCATATCTTTTCAAAAATGTCATGATAAAGCCGAATCCTAGCAAAGCAATCGCATGTAAGTCTTCATACACTGAAAAAAAAATTTTTTTTCTTATTAATTAATATAAATTTAAATATTTTTTGGTTTAAATAAATTTTTTTTTAAATAAAAATTTAGATAAAATTTTAATTATTTTTTTAAATGAATTTTTTTAAATAAAAATTTTGATAAATTTTAAATAATTTTTTTGTTGATTTTAAAATTAAAAAAAAACTTAAAATTTTAGTAAAATTTTTTTACTACCTGGATATTTTGAGTTGTCAGCTTTGTCTGAATAGTTTGCGAACAGAGCGAAGAGAATGATGAAAAGGACCTGGAAGCCGAGGAGAAGAATAGAAAGCAAAAATTTGAGGTTTCCTGTCCTGGGTGGAATTCGCTGATGAACAAATCGGTACTCATTAGGCTGGTCATTTGACTGATCTTTTGACTTTGCTGGAGAGGTGTTGACCACTGAGGCAATGATGACAGGCGTAGTGTGCACCTCTTGCCTGGACTCCTCTTTACTTCTGGATAGAAGCGGTGACGCTGCGCTGTTATCAGTCTGATTCGACATTTTGTTCTAAAGAAAATATTCCAAGTAAATTTAAGAAACGGCCCAAGAAATTCGATATTTATAGATAAAATCTTAATCAAAACTAATAAAATTTTGGGGGGGGGGGGCATCTAGAAAAAAAATAAGGAAAATATTATGTCTGATTTAGATTAAGAGAAGATAATTTTATTTTATTGGTGAAATTTGATAACTTTTTATTACACTTCAAAAGATTCCAAATTGATTTTATCTCTAGGTGGTTTAGAGTAATTACAACTCGGAGAAACTTTTTCCATTAAGTTAAATGATTAATTGCTCTGAGTTTTTTTTAAGTTTTCGCTCTAAATTTTAATTATTAGAATAATTATCATTGATTTGTTGGCGGATCGCGCTGTGCTGATGGGCATGTGGGCCTCTAAGTGGTCGTTGTCCATAAAAAACAAATGGATCTAATGTCAGGCGTTTTAGCACGTTTCATTGGGCTTAAATAAACATACCTGAAATTCGAGCCCTGAACTCAAATCAGTCACGTGATCCAAAAACCAGTGCTCAAACAGTTAACTGGGCTTACAATGTTTGACTTATCTTTTATTTATAGCTGCTGAGCTAAATTAATTCCAGATTTAGGCCCAGAAATATTGATAAAATTGATTAATGATCATTAATGAAATATTTTTTTGTCAAAACATTTCTTATCTTGGGCATAGCAGAAGTGATGTAGACTTTTTTTGCACCTGAATAAACAAGTCGAAATATTTTGCCCGACAGACCAAATAGCAAAATTTTTTCTCTTCCATATCTATGCACAGGACGATTTTTTTACTACTCTATTTATTAGATTTAAATTGAAAAATATTTTTCTTATTAATTTGAAAATTATTTGCTAAATATTTTTCGAATTGCTCATTAAAATCAAATTAAAATCGCTAGTTGTAATTAATTATTTTCACAAAATTCTCACAAATGTTATTAAATTTTATTTTTTTGTTTAATAAAAAATACTTTTTTTGAAAATTTTATTACAACTAAAAATTAATTGTGTGATTTGTTAATTGTCTTGATCTGGTGGTAAATATGATATGGATAATTGTAAAAGTTTGTTTTTAAACAAAAATTACGCTGAACAAAGAATAAAATTTTGGTCTCATGGTCTATTTGAAAATTTTGGTGCATTTTTACCGAGAAATTTATTTTGCATTAGATAAAAAAACTTATTGAATAAATTCCAAATTTTTTTAAATCCCTTTAGAAATTAAATTAGTCAGCATAAGGCATTTATTTTTTAATTTTATGCTTAAATTATTAGAACTCTAGTGAAAAAAAATCAAAAATTGACAAGAAAAAAAATGAAAACTAAAGAAGAATTGAGATATTTGTTCAATTTTTTATTTCTTGAGAATCAAAAAAATATTTTTGAAAAAATAAAAATAAAAAATTTAAAGATTTTCTATTTTAGTTTTTAATTTGTTTGAATTGCTAAAATTTCGGCAACAAAAAATAATAAAAAAAGTTTATGAGTGTAATCTAAATAAATGAATTTATCTTAAAAATTGCATTTTTTCTTATAAATCATTCTACAAAATCAATTGTGTATAGTAGTTTTTCTTTTAAAATGAAATTAATTGTAACATTCCATTTTTAGCTTAATTTTTTCTTGTAAAAGTAAGCGATCCGCAGATAGTCTGAATAATTGATCAATTTAAATTAATAATAATTTCATTAAATTTAAGTGTAAATTTCTAAAAGTCTTATCCCTTAGATGTTTATTGAGATTTTTTATATTGGTAAATTTTAGACAATTTTATTTATTTTTAGCAAAATTAATTTTTCGTCTGCTTTTGGCTTTTTGTATTCGAATTTATAAAAAAAAATAAAAAAATAAATATTCGATTTTAATCTAAACCAAGAATTTTGCTTTAATTTTTTTTTAATATAAAAATTCATTAATTCAATTAGAGTAGCCTAAATATTAAAAAAAAAAGTTTAATTAATTCAAGATTAAATTAAATAAATTGTTTGTTTTTTTGACCCTTTTTTCTTACAATTTTCCTGGTTTAAAATAATTTTCTCTTCCTTAATCTTTGAAATCTGAAATTTTTTTGAAGACCTCAAGATGACATTTGATAAAAAATATTCATTTAAATAATTTTCTGATATTAAAATTTAATTCCTTAAAATTAAAGCCTCACAATGACTAAAAATAGATTTACAATAAAATTTTTACATTGGTATCACTAACTTTTACTTTCAGGTTTTGTTTGCTGAATATTTTGTTTTTCTCTAACAATCAATTGAACCCAATTGACTTTTAATTAAACAAAATCTTAAAATTAACATTTTCGATCAAAAAGTTAGCTTTAGCAAATGAACAATTTTCAAATTGATCATTCATTAATCAAAAAGTTAATTAAAAATCAAATACAGATTAAAGCGCCTGCTTTTCTCTAGAGATCGATATGGCGATGAAGCGAAAAAAATTTACAAATTTCATACGATAAAACAAAATTTAAATATGATTCCTTTTTTTTGTAGAAAATAAAGATTAGGCCATTTGGTTCCTGTTTTTTAAAAAATGATTTATTAGTTCAATTCTGACAGTAGTCCGCGTTGCACAAAGCCATATGTCGTCTAAATATTGATTTTCTTCTTTACGGAAACAAAATTGAATATTTTACATTTTGAATTAAATTTTTTTTGAAATAATTAATTCTATTTGATTAGTTTCAAATACCTAATTAATTTTCTTAGAGCAGATTTACATAAATTGGGACCCATGGGATTTAAGCTCAGTCTGAACAGATAAATAATATTTACTTTCAAAAGACTGATCTAACATTAAAAATGCTGCTTTATTATTAGCTTTTCTAAAACAAAAGGCAGAATAAACTTTCGGGCTATTCAGAGAGAAAACAAAAATTCTAAGAGTTAGCGATGTCATTTGGGAATCGCTTTTTAAGTAGATAAATTAAAATATTTTTTACAGAATTTTAGGTATTTATATTACCTAAAAATATTTGATGTCTAATTAAAGTTAAATTGGAAATTTATTGAAAGTAATAAAATTAAAAATTATTTAAATTTGTTTTTCGTTTTTTTCCAGTTTGTGATTTTTTCCGATTTTTATAGTTTCGACATAGACTTTGAAAAAAAGAGAAACAAAACTTTAAGTACAAAGATATTAGGCCCCAAATTACTTTTTCAATTAAAAAAATAGAAGATTTTTTAGATATATGTTGGAAAACTTGATTTTTTATTGTTGTTCGGCACAATTAAGGAAATTTAATTTTAGCAATATTATTTTGAGTAATGATTTTAAGATTTTAGTTATTATTAATATTTTTGAAAGACATAAAAAGTTGTAGTAGCGCATGATACACTATTATTTTATTTTTTTTTCAGAATTATCTTTATATTTGAAATTTTTAATTATTTTTTAAATAAAACTTTTTAATTTAAATGCTTTTTCCATAAATTTTTTGCTTTTCAATTTTAATTTACAATTATTATAAAAATTAAATTTTATAAATTATATAAAAAATATCGTTTATTTGATTTTATTATACAATACTAAATTTGAAGTTAAAAACTTGAAAATTCACGTTGATTAATTTTTTTTTAAATTTATCTTTATTTTAAAAATACGTTTCATAGTAAAGTATTTACTCTAATAAAAAAAAAGCGACTTTAAAGATTCCTTCCGATCAAAAATGTTTCCTCACAAAAGTAAATCAGATAAAGCATTCTGATTTTTTCTTATTTTAGAAACTAAAAAAATTAATAATGTCCACTTTCCATGGAACACTTTTTAAAATAAAAAATAATTAAAATAAAGAAAAATTAATCTATTTGAGCGAATATATTTGTTGCGTGAATAGCCAATCTAAACTAATCACAAAAATATCAACACATTGTCAAGATAATATAAATGATATCAGAGTTCTTTAAAAGACATTTTTCTAAAAACTATATTGTCAGAAGATATTGAAAGAATATTAAAAAATTAATTTTTAATTGATCATTTTTATAATTAATAAATTTTGATCAATATTTCAAAACAATCAAAAAATTTTGATGTAAATTTAATAAGAGAAATTGTTTATGTTACCCGAGTCGTATTGTAAATCTCAAAGTATCATTCATTTTCATCATCTGTTAATAATTAAACAAAACTTTATTTCAAAAAAATAATAAATGATTAAAATAATAATTTAAGGTCTAAACCTACTTTCTTGTTTATAATTTAAAGAAGCTTCACATTTTAATTTTTACGTCTAACCTTCTTTTATGCACAATTAATTTGAACATATATGTGTGAATTTTAGACTCTGTTATTTATTTTGATTTTCAAATTACAGTGCTGATACCATGAATTCACATTATTTTACGTAACAATATGGTAAATTGACGATATTTTACCATATTTAGCATAAAATGCGGTAATCTAAAAAACGGTATTTATTGTAAAATAAGGATAATTATCGTAAATTTCCCATAATTATTGTAAAATTCAGTGAAAAATGGTAAATCAACAAAAAAGGAAAAAAGGATGTATTTAATTAAATTTTTTCTACACTTCAAGATATTTGTATTTTAATTTTTTATTTTTTGAACCGAGTTATAGTTCCTTTTGAGAAAAATACAAAATTCAAAATGAAGTTAAATGAAGTGAATTGAATTTAATTAAATTAATATTCTTTATACTTTAATTTAGTTAAGTATTTCAATTGCTTAAAAATTATCACTCATCATAGAAGTCAAGAACAACTCATGACGCGAAGCAACACTTTTTTCTTGAAGGAAAATTTTTGCTGATCTTAAGCAACTTGATTTTTATTTTATTTTTATTTATTTATTTATTTATAATTAACCTCCTTTATATTTTTTTTCATGTAAAAATAAATCTCCCATTATGTAATTTACACCAGAGTTGTTTAAAAGTCTCAAGTCAAGTCCAAATCCGGACTTTTTTTTTTAACTTTCTTTCAAAAGCCCAAGTTCAGGCTTTAAAATTTTGAATACCGAAGAAGAAATTTATGCTAAAATTGCAACATAATTATTTGATAAATTTCAAATTTTTTGAAATGAAGCCTGATCTAGCAAATTTAAAAAAAAAATCCGGACTTGGACTTTTTTTTTTTGTAATTCATCGAAAAACTGATTCATAGAAAATTCAAAAAATTAAACAAAACTCTCAGAGTAAATTTTGGTAGAAAAATATTTCATAAAAATATACTCATAGATTTTTTTTCATAGAAATTATGCTAAAAACCTAAATAGAAAAATTAAAAGATTAAATTAATTTAAATTTTTTTCACAACAAATTTTAAATGTATTTAAGCTTAATTTAATCTAGAAATAAATTTTTTTCAATTAAAATTTTCGTATTTTGTATATTGAACGAAAATTTTAAATATTTTTTTTCGTAAAATAATTATTCGAAAGAACCATAATTATATTAAAATATATATTAAAATTTTCGTTCAATATACAAAATACGAAAATTTTAATTGAAAAAAATTTATTTCTAGATTAAATTAAGCTTATTTAAAATTTGTTGTAAAAAAAAATTAAATTAATTTAATCTTTTAATTTTTCTATTGAGGTTTTTAGCATAATTTCTATGAAAAAAAATCTATATTTTTTTGAGATATTTTTCTACCAAAATTTATTCTGAGAGTTTTTGAAAATTAAAATTTTTTAGGAAAAGGAATATTATTATTAATTATTAACATACTATAAATAAAATTTCTTATTTTTTTCCATGTTAAAAAGATAGGGAAAAAAATTTACGAATCGCTATGTCAAAGGATTTGTATATGAGGTTTGCACTCTTCCTCAATTTTTTATTAAATTTAAAACAAATATAAACCAGAGTTGTTTAAAAATCTCAAAAAAAAGTCCAAGTCAGGACTTTAAAAAATTTTAAAAAAAAAAAGTCCTAACTTGGACTTGACTTGAGACTTTTAAACAACTCTGGTTTATATTTGTTTTAAATTCAATAAAAATGGAGGAAGAGTGACTTTTTAACAACTCTGATATAAACTTTACATATTTTAATTGAAAAAAATTTATTTCTAGATTAAATTAAGCTTAAATACATTTAAAATTTGTTGTGAAAAAAATTTAAATTAATTTAATCTTTTAATTTTTCTATTTAGGTTTTTAGCATAATTTCTATGAAAAAAAATCTATGAGTATATTTTTATGAAATATTTTTCTACCAAAATTTACTCTGAGAGTTTTGTTTAATTTTTTGAATTTTCTTTGAATCAGTTTTTCGATGAATTGATACATAGCGGTATCAATAAATTATTTGCTATTAATAAACCGCAAGCTTTATTTTCTGAGGTAAAAACCTTTTAAGATTATATGATTTTTTAAAATTTTTTTTAAAAACTTGGTTTATTTCTATATTATTTCGAAATATCCCAAAACTTATTAAAAAATTTTTTGTTTGAGTGTTTTAAAGTGTTGTATATTATTTTTAAAAATTTATTTTTAAAAATTTTCAAGACAAATAAAAAGTCAACTTAAAAAAAAATTAAATCCTATTCTTGAAATTTAATTGTGTATATAAAAATTAGTTTGAAAAACTAGAAAAATTTCTAAATCAACAAAGCAACCGAAGATCTAAAAAATGGCAATGCAAAAACGAGCCAATGTTCGATTACCACCAGAGGTAAATCGAATATTGTTCGTTAGAAATCTTCCCTATAAAATAACATCCGAAGAAATGTATGACATATTCGGAAAATATGGAGCAATTAGGCAAATTCGGGTCGGCAATACGGCCGAAACAAGAGGAACTGCATATGTTGTGTATGAAGACATATTCGATGCCAAAAATGCTTGCGATCACCTTTCTGGCTTTAATGTTTGCAACAGGTATTTGGTTGTTCTCTATCATCAGCCTGAAAAAGTAAATTTTTTTTATCAAAATTGACTTGTTGATAATTTATTTGTTGTTTAAGGCAAATAAGAAATTTGATGTGGAGAAAGAAAAAGAGCTCATAGAGAAAACTAAAGCCAAATTTGGACTATAAAAAAATATTGCTAAAAAAGTGTATATAAAAAATTTAATTTTTAAATTAATAAAATGTTCTGGTTAAATTTTTTTTAAGAAATTCAATATTTTTTTTTGTTCAAATCTTAAAATTAATTAGAATCATTAAGGAAATAATTTTCGATGAAAGAGCTCTTAATTTTTGTGTTAACAATTTTTGAGAGAATGGTCATGGGGTCGTAGTACCCAAGATAATACTTGATAAATAAATTAAAATTTTCATAGCTAAAACAGGTATAGTGGGCCTCTCTTAAAATGAGCTGGTGAATTGTCACATTTTTACAAAAAATTGACGCTTTGAAAAAATCGGTGCCTTGTTAATTTAAAAAAAAAAATAAACAAAGTTGAATAAAAATATTTTATTATTTTTTACTGGCGCCAATTCTGGCAAAGTTCTATAAAATTAAAGAGCGACAAAAAAAAATTTTTCAAAAAGTAAAAATTGCATAATTTCTACGTAATATGTTACGACTTTTGAAAATTACTAAATAAATAGAACATGATGTTATGATACAATAAATTAGCTTTTTTTACGTAAAAATAAAATAAAATAAAATGAATTTTGAATTTTTGCTGAAATATAAATATTTATGGTAAATTGGGGATATTTTTTAATAGATTAGGTAAAAAAAAGATTCAGAATTTAAATTAGAAATCATGACATTTTATCAATTCCAAATTTCGATAAAATCTTTTTTTAACCTTGATTTTTTAACTTTATTATTAAAATTTTAGAAATAAGGCAAATTGAATTTCAGATCAAATTTTAAAACTTAATCAATCTAATGATTTTGATAATTTTTGAGAAATAAATACTTAACATTATCAGACATTATGTCTAATATGTATTTTTGATCAAGATACTTGGGTTTAAAAATCAAAAATTTTTGAAAATTATTTATATATCTTTAGACGCATGATTTCGAAAATTTTTAGTTACAAAAATTTAAATTGTATCAAATTTTGATGAATTTATTGAAATATTGGCATAAAAATTTAAAATTGAGGGACCGAATTCTAGACCAACAATGCCTAGACCAACAATTTATTCTATTTTATCTTTAGTTAAATTTTTCCTATTTTTTCAAGAATTTAATATTACATTTTAACTTATTTTATTATCGTTGCTGGTTTTTTTAACATTCTGATAATAAGATGTTATCATAAATATATGCTATCTAAATATTTCTTAAAAAAATATTATTAGGATAAAAATTTTATTCATCAAAGGAACAGTTTTGTTATTCTTGTGTTGAAAAGTATTCTTTAAAAATTTATTAATATTGAAAAGGCAATTTGAGCTAAAAAATAAAAAGGTTTATAAAAAAAAGGAATATTTTCAAAATAAATTTAGTCTACAAACTCAAAAATATCTTATGAAAATGAAAATGTCAATTATATTAAAATTTTAAAGAAAATTTTTTTCCAGACTTGTTTTTTGAACTCACGTACATAAGTCAAAGCCATGACTTAACTTTGAAATGGATATTAAAATCTTAATGACCATTACAGTGCTTTTATATAAGGTGCAGATACGTAATTTTACATTATTTTTAGTAGATATGTAATTTTACGTAAAATTACGTTAATTTATTCAATGAAGATGTATCCTTACATTTAAATAATTTTTAAATTTTATTTTTCTTAAAGCTGAAGAATATTACTTCATTTATTTGTTTAAATATTTAATATAAATAAAACTTAAATTTTGCATTATGTTAATCTAGTACTTGAAATAAAGGTATATTTAGAACAAAATTAACTTTTTTTTTTACTTTATACCGAGCGATTATTAAACTAAAGGAAGACTGCAGAAGTCATCCAGAGGTCCGAAGAAGAACTCGAACCTTTTGTTACTTCAATAAGTATCTAAAGATAGAAGTAGTTGTCTTTACTGCTTCGAAGAACTACCGAATAGGTGACTCTTTAATCGAAACCAGCTGGAAAAGTAAGTTCAAGTCGGTTTCTGAACAACAGACTTTAAACATAACCAACTGATTGGTTTTGTGCTCTGGCTGCAAAAGTTATCCATACTGGGCTCCATAAGCTCTTATCAACTAATATTACTCTAAGCTTACGTAAGCTTACTTTTAATTTTTTATTTATTTAAATAGTTTAGGGAATACCCCAGGCAGCTCAGAATGGATCAGAGTCCTTCTTATCAGCCTAGCGATTGAATAAAAACATAAAAAATTAAAAAGATAAACGACTAAGAATAAAAAAATGAAAATAAATATTGACTAGTTTTTGGTAAATAATGAAATAAATGCATATTTATCTTCGGATGTCCTGTAAAATAAAATTGAACTTTCCAAAAAGTGTATAAAATTTTTGATTCAAATCTAGTGCAGTGGAAAAGTACTCCTTTAAGTCGGTGTTAAATTGTTGATGCTCAATTCGTTTATGGAGAAATCTGTGTAAAATACGTTCGGATCTTGTAGCTAACATGTCGAGTTTTAAATGCTGGTGAATTTTGGTTAATCTTGTCTTGATCGGAAAATACTTAATGTGCCTTAATATTTTGTTCTGTAGTTTTTGTAGATCAGAGCTTATTTTTTGCGTTGAGCATGAAATCGGAATAAAAAAGTAGTCGAACTGGGAACGAAAAAAGCTTTTGGATACGATCTTGGACAATTGAATTGAGTTTCTTAGTTTTAAACCTTTTATCCTACGTATTAGATTAATTTTTGACATAGCTTTCACATTGATGTTTTCCAATAAGTTTTTGAAGCTTAACTTAGGATCGAATTTAATACCTAAAAAGGTTGGAAACGGTTCTAACGGGACTGGTTGGCTACCGATGAACAGCTTCAATTTGTACTTTGTTTCATAGTTTGATCGATGTGCAGCAGTTGTGAAAACCGTGTGAAAGGTTCTGCTCGTATTTACAACAAGTCCCCATTTCCGGCAAAAACATGTAATATAACTTATGGCTTGGTTCACTGTTTTTTCAATTTCTTTTAATGATTTATTTGAGTACCAGATGCACAAATCATTTGCAAAAAGGGCTGTTTGAACTTTTTTCGAGATAACTGTAGCTATGTCGCTAAAGAAGATTGAAAAAAGCGTTGGAGACAAACAGCTCCCTTGTGGAACACCTGTAGAAATACCAAATTCTTGCGATAGCTTATTGTTAACTGAAACTTTGAATTTTCTGTCTGTAAAAAACTCTTTAATCCACTTGTATAAGTACCAATTAATTCCTAACTTTTTGAGTTTGTGAATAATTCCAGCATGTGGAGCTTTGTCAAACGCTTTTTCAAGATCAAAAAACACTGAACCCGTGTATTCTTTTTTGCTAAATCCTAGTATGGTCGATTGACTGAGGCGAAAAATTTGATCTTGGGTGCTCATGTTTTGTCTGAATCCAGATTGGCATGATGGAAGAAGTCTCTTGGTTTCAATCCATTTTTGGAGCTTGGTATTGATAATTTCTTCTAGCAATTTTGAAATACAACTTATCAATGAAATAGGTCTATATGAGTTAAGATCATCTGGAGGCTTATCTTTCTTGGGGATCATGACTATTTTTGAGATTTTAAGTTGAGAGGGAATATGACCAATTTTGATCGAGGCATTGAAAAATTCGCTTTAAAATTGTGAGGACAATTTTTTAGAATTTGATTATTTACCTTGTCAAGACCAGGGGCTGATTTTGAGTTGGTTGAATTTAAAGCTTTAAAAAACTCTTTTCTGTCAATTAGCGCTTCCTTGATTGATTTATTCAGTCTAAACGTTTGCTCTGGTATTTCGATGATTGGATTGTCATTAAAAATTTTATGTAAGTTCGTTCCGAAAGCATTAGCAATTTCACTTTCTTCTTCCAAAAACGTACCACTAGATTTCTTAATTTTAATTTTGGTTGTATTTTGAAAAACAGTATTTTTTTGATCGAACTTTTTCAACGATTTCCAACATTTTGATTCATTTTGTTTAAATTCGGAAAGATCTTTGATTTCAAATTCAAGATTCGAAAGCTTACTAAAAATAATGTAAAATTACATAATTTAGCCGATTCTGGACCTTATATAAAAGCACTGAATAATCTTAAGGGTATTTTCATCTGGTACGAAGATTAAACCATGAATTCTCAGCTTAAATGAATAAAAAACTTATTTTTTAAACTATTAATTTTTTTCTAAACTTTAAAAAAATCAAGAAATTAAAAAAAAAGTTTATGGGAAAAGGAATATTATTAAAATTAAAAATAAAAAAATCATTAAAAAGATTTTTATTTACAAACAAATTGAAAAAATAATAATTATATAAACTAATTTTTGTTAATTGGCAATCGAGTAGCTCGAAATTTTCTAAATCTTCTTCTAATTAAAAATTTTGGCCTAGATAATCGAGTTGCATTGGAAAATTTTCTCCTTCGACTAAACCTTTGTCTCATATGATTTCTGTTTCTGAGTCGCCTCAGCTTCAATCTTCGCTGAGCATTTGACCTAAACAAGCTTTTCGCTTTACGCTCATTCTTCAGCCCTATTGAAATTATGTTCTCATCTAGTTCTGTTTTTAGCGTGTCATTTAGATTGATTTCAGACAAGTGGTTAACCTTGACGCATTTGACCAATTTAATGTTGGGCTTCCAGTTACCGTTTATACAAGTTGATCCATTTGGTCCCATCAGCTTAAAGCTTTTGTCACATTCATATCGTATTTGTTTATTTTGGCCAAGATTGCTCATATATGGGTGGTAAGTATACTCGGCCAGAGTTCCGACATAGAAAATTTTTCCATTTTCCAAATGGCCTGGAAATGCACAATTAACTATAAAAAAAATGGTTTTAAATAATTCTGAATTTTTTTGCATTCATTTTTATTTAAAAAATTAAATCCATCCTAAAAGCTAATTATTTTAAAAAATTGGAAAAGCAATTTATAATTTTTTATTAAAGAATAAAAAAATTCATTTAATTGAATTAATAAGACAAATGAAACTTCAAAATAAAAAAGTTGGCAAAAAATGTACAAAAATTTCATGATTTTTTTCGAAAAAAAATCTTTTTTGTGAAAATTTTCAAATTTTTAATTTTAGTGAAATGAAGCTGAAAAATCAGTAGAAATTATTTGATTTTTTGGAAAAAATTGTCAAACTTCAAAATCCAATTCAGTTCCATTAGTTTTAAATCAATTAGATTCTTTTCGAATCATTTTTGCTTTTTGCCAAGTTACTCCGATGATGTATCAATTAAAAGAAAAGTTTATTCATAGAAAATTAATAAAATAAAATAAAACTCGTGATATTTGATAGAAAAATACTCATTGAAATTTTTTTCATAGAAATAGTGTGACAACTTTATTGGGAAATACAGTACTGCTACGATACAGTCTTCTCTCTTTAATCCGAGCATAAATCGCCCGGTAAAAACTTATTCGGATTAAAATATTCGAATTATCAAATAAAGCTTATTATACAAAAATAATTTATTTAAATTTACTAAATTAAGTTTTTTAATTGGAATACAAAAATTAACGAATAAAAATCAATTTAATTAATCAAATTTTTTTAGAAAAATAATTATCAAGAGTTGATTGTTGAAGGCTTAAAGCCTTAACATCATTTAATCGTGTTTTAAAATAAGCTATTGAATCATTTAATAAAAGAAAATTTTTCATTTTTTAATATGGAGAAAATAGACAAAGAAGAACAATTAAATAAATATTTCAAACACTCATAAATGTTTCATTCATATAAATTTTTTTTATTCTTACATGAATATACGAATTAATTTTTATTTTTTTATGTAATTTTCCAATTTTAACCCCGAGACTTTTGTCCGAATGTCGAATTTAACCGAACAAAAAATTCGAATTAATAAATGTATTTAGCATGTAAAGGTATTGTAAAGAGCTCCGAGCCCGCACATTTATGTCCGAATATCAAATGCTTCGGATAAAAGTGTACTCGGTTTAAAGAGAGATGACTGTACAGTGATTTTACTAAAAATTACGTGTTTTTACTAGATTTTACGTAAAAATCGGAAAAAATCTGTGAAATTACTTAAAAATACAAAAGTAAAATAATGTAAATTTACCAGATTTTACGTAATTTTACCGGATTTTTCGTCAATTTTGGTAATCTTCAAAAGGGCCAAAAAAAGTCCAATTTTTGGTGAATTTTTGAATTTTTTGATTTTTTTTATAAATTTTATGAAAAAAAAAACAAAAAAAAAAAACGTTTTTTTACGTAATTTTACGTAATTTTTTATTATAAAATGGTAATTTTAAGTAAAAAAAAGTAAATTTTAGTAAAAAACACTAGTAAAAAATAAAGTTTTTTAAATTAACGCTTATAGCTAAAGTTTTAATGGTCAGACCAATCACCATTTTTATCTATAACAATTTTTATTACCTAAAATATAATAATAATAATAATAATAATAATATATATAAGCTACAGCAAGACTAGCTTGCGGAGATGGCCTACTAGGAGGTCACCTATGGTAGCTCCTTGCACATAACACATAGAAAAGTACTGAAAAAAGAAATCCTGTTTAAATTTTTAGGTCAAAATAAAGTTTACATTACGGATAGAAAAAGCTGTAAAAGAAAAATTATAAAAATAAGTGTTCGTGATTAAGATAGTTGACTAGACCGGAAGGCATCGTATCCGTTCTTGAACTTGTTGACCGAGTCGGCGTCTGTGACTGTTATATAAGATTTAAACTTCATAAATAAAATAAAAATTGAATAAAATTCAAACTTTTTCTTAATATTTTGCTTCGTTTAACTAAAGTATGTTTTTTAAAAGAGCGGAAAATTAATAAATGACTTAAAGTCTACACATCAAGATGCATTAGAAAAAACTCTCTGCAACCTAAACCAAAATATTGGAATACTAAATTCGAATGTTATAAAAATAAGAGATGACAATACAGCAATCAAAAATTTTATACTAGATTTAGAATCTGAAAGTTCTAATAGGTCACCAGGTGTTAAGAGAAAAGCTACTGAAAGTTTAAATGATTCTATTGTCGAAACTGATGTCCATATTAGTGAAACTATTTGTAATAATTAATTTATTTTAAACCATTCAACTATTTAATAATATTATTTAGTAAACAATAAGTTGTTTACAAACCGTTTGAGAAACGAAATTGAAAAACGTTTCGGTGAAGATCCTGGGCAGACATTAAGTTTTTATGAAAAAAAATATCCGAAAGATATGGATGAAATTAAAAGTAACAAATAGTATATTATTTAATATGTATAGAAAAATAAATAAAATCATTTAATTTAAAAGAAGACTTGTTAAAATTGGTTCCACAAAATTCAACATTCAAAGAGTCTTGGAGAAAAGCTTGTGATTGTTTTAAAAATGATAGAAATAAAAAGACAAAATAGATTATACTAATTTTTTTGTTCTGATCACATTCAAAAGATTTTTTTTAAATTACTAAAATTTACTTTTTTTTACTTAAAATTACCATTTTATAATAAAAAATTACGTAAAATTACGTAAAAAAACGTTTTTTTTTTTTGTTTTTTTTTTCATAAAATTTATAAAAAAAATCAAAAAATTCACCAAAAATTGGACTTTTTTGGCCCTTTTGAAGATTACCAAAATTGACGAAAAATCCGGTAAAATTACGTAAAATTACGTAAAATCTGGTAAATTTACATTATTTTACTTTAGTATTTTTACGTAATTTAACAGATTTTTTCCGATTTTTACGTAAAATCTAGTAAAAACACGTAATTTTTAGTAAAATCACTATATCGTAGCAGTACTGTAATTAAAAATAAACACAAAATTTGACTTGGTTTAATTAATTTAAAGTTCTTTTTAGAATAAATTTTTAAAATATTTGCAAGAACAAAATCAATAAAACAAAACCAGTTTCTCATGGAATTAATTATCTTAAATTAAAATTTTCATTTTTAGTAGATTAAGAAAATTTTAAATACTTTTAAATTACGAGAGACTAGCGCCCTGAATTGAACGTTCACCGTTGTTACTTGACTATCAAAAATTTATCAAACTCTATAAACTTCAATTCAAATGGGCTTTAAATTAATAATCTATTTCTTTTTTCCTATTTCCAAAATTTTCCTTCGTGAAAAAGATTCAACCCTTTTAATTAGTGTTGGAAAATGGAGCCGCTGGTAAAATTTATTTGTGATTAATGTCTTTTGGATCTGGTCAGTTTAAAAAATTTTCTTATTATATCAATAAAAAGGGAAGTCTTTTAAAAGTTAATAACAATAATAATATTCAATGACTCTCTTATTTATATTGTATAGGCAAATATCTTGATTTATTGAATCCAATTATATTAAGTGGAACAAATGTAACTTTTTAGATCCCCTTAAAAAATTTTAAAATTAACATTCTTAATAACAAAGACTTAATTTTTATTTTTTAATTAAATTCTAAAAAATGCTCTGGATGGGTTTTGGAAATTTAAATAATAATCATTATTTAAGTTTTAATTAAAAATTTTTTTTACATTTGCCAATTATAATTAAACACATTTTTATTCACTAAATATATATCATAAATCAAAGAACATTTATTAAACTTTAGCAGAATAAGTTTCTAGATTAAAATTTATTTTAAGAATCTTTTTTGCTTTACATTGACAGAGTTGTTTAAAAGTTCCAAAATAAAGTCCCAGTCCGGACTTTAAAATTATTTAAAAAAAAAAGTCTTCAGATCATGTTAAGCAATGAAAAATGACTTGAAAAATGCTTTGACAGTGGTTGAGAATTAGGCAGAAATTTCCGTGATCTTCGGTTAAATTTAATTTTCCTAGAATAATTACTCTACAGAAATGGAATCTGTAAAGCTGGAAAAAAAATTGACTTTGGGATCCCGGAACTTCGAGTCATCAAGACTAATACAATTCATTATTTTAAAATACTTTAAGAATTTCCTAGTCATTATATTCATCTTTAAAAAAAATTCAAAAGTTTTTTGATATTTGAAAAAAAATAAAAAAAAAAAATATTTTTTTAAATTAAATTCATTAGAAAAGGCCTCCCAAAGCTAATTTTTTTTTTTCGATAACTTACTCCTATAAACAATAAAATTAGAAATCATTTAGATAATTTTATATTCTCTTTAGTTAGAAATTTAAAAAATTTATCAATTACCTTTTGTGCAAATAGGCAATGATCCAACCCATTCACCATTTATGCATTTTAGTTCATCGCTGCCTTTCGATAACTCATAGCCATTTAAACATTGGTACAATACCTTACTTCCATGCTTAGTGGAACTGTACTTACTATAACCATATAATAACTTTGGTGGTGCTAAGCAAGAATTCTTGCCAACTTAAATATAAAAATTAATAAAGAAATTTATTAATCAAAACAGAAATTTTTCTTAAGCACCTATTTCATCGCATTCTATTTGCATAATAAAACTTCCATTGACACACTTGGCCAAATATTGAACCAAAGGATTTGATTTACAGGAATACAAAATAACACTCTCATCTAAAACATACTTTCCATTTGTTTTGTTAAATACATCAGCCTCTATGGAGTCAATGCTACAGACCTTGTCATTTACAATTCCGTTGCTTACTGGCTCACAATGGCCAGTCTCTTCGAGCGACCATTTCGCCTCATAGACAACTCTTTCTTCTATTCTCTTTACTGTTTCATTGCAAGTCAAGTAATTATTTCCTTTAATCTCAAAACCAAATAAACACTTTAATTCAATTGTTGTGTTTACTGGGTAGCCGTGTGGCATTTGTTTCCTGTCCGAATTGATGACACCATTCACAGGTGGACTAACTAGTGGACAAAAATTTTCTTTGCGGCACTTTGGCGGACTACGATTCCATGAAACTGATTGATTTTCATGATTAAGTTGGCAAAAAATTTCATTGTAGTCTTCAGTTAATGTAAAGTCTGCAGAACAGATTATTTTAACAGAACTTTCTATTGAATAATTAAAGCTATCACCAAAAGGTATATTTATTGAAGGGTTTGAAGTAAATAAATTATAGATGGTCTTGCTATATTCTGTTTTGTCCAAAGTGCATTTTTTTTCCACACAATTTGGGACTGACTCGGACCATCTTCCATCAGATTGGCAAGTTATAAAATCATCTTTTTCGATGTAAAATTTTGGGTCAATGCACGAATAGTGGACCTTTTGGTTGAAGCGTGTTGAGTTGTAATTGAGAATGGAATTTTTTACAAATGGAGGTTCACCACAGTCAATAGCTACAAAAAAATTTGTTTTTTTAATTTCTCAAAATTTATTTTTTAAAGAAATTTATTTTAAAAAGAATGCTAAATTAAAATTAAACAAAAATCTTATTAAAAGTAAGTTCTTAGTAATTTATTTTAATTAATATTTAATATTTCTAGAATATCTTTAAATTTAAATTTTTTCTAATTTAAATACTTTTCATAAAAAAAAATGACTTTTAGTATAAAGCTAAAAATTTATTAAAAATTATCACAAATTTAAATATAATTTATTAATAATATTGATTTGTTTTTTTATCTTTTTATATTTTTTCTGAACTAATTATAAAAAAATAATTTGTATCAAATAATTTGAAAAAAATTCAATATTTCTTTAAAATATTGAACAAAAACCAAAATAACCAGCAAAGAAGATAAAAAGACCATTTTTCACGACATCAACAATCGGATTGCATTCATATTCAGTGATAGAATCATTCCAAGATTATCAAAAGGACAAGCAAAACTAAGTGGTATTATTAGTTGAAGAATTTTTAGGTCTAGTCGATAATGCTAACATGTATGTTATCATTTGGTACCATACCGGTTATGTTAACATTCTTATAACAAAATTATTATCAGCTTTATATCTTATCAAAGATGTTCCAAGAAAAAGCATGAAATTTTTATTTTTTTTTTCCTAATTTATTCGTAATTTACTTCTATTTAATTTCGTTTTTTATAAAATCGTTAGGCTGACAAAAGAGAAGCGCCGATTCTTCACAGTCTGAGGGTTACCCTCAAACTACCTAATAATAATAATAATGTTATCAAAGATGAAAAAAAAATTAAACTATAATTTATTGTAAAATTTTTTTTTTTACTTTTCGTCTTTTTGTTATAATAATTATTATCTTTGATTATATTTTTAAAATATTTTAAAGGAATTTTTTTTTAAATTGAATTCGTTAATTATGATTCATCAAAAATAAAAAATATAAAACTGAAAAAATTTTTTTATCATTAAATTGCAACTTAATGATTATTTTGTAAGATGGATTGTAAAGAGAAATTTTTTAATAATGATAGACACAAAGTTTATTATATTTACACATGTCTCGCGAACATAAAAAAAATAATTAAAATTAATATTCTTTTAATTAAGACTATATTTCGTTTGAAAAGATTCAAATAAACTTTTATTAAATTATAATGAGAGAAAGAGAGTTTAATTTTGATTTTTAAATGGTTGTATCAAAAAATTAATTTATCTGTTAATTTGCTCTAAGTAATTTTTTGCTATCTTTCCTTTTTTTTAGGTAGGGATTGAAGAAACATATAAAAAATATATCAAGAATAAACAAAATTTTATTATTTTTAAACTATTACCAAACAAATAAATTTTTTTCCTAAACGTTAACAAAAAAACTTTTTCTGTAAAAAATATAGCAAAAAAAAAATTCAAGTAATCGAAAAAAGTCAATTAAAACATTAAAAAGTTTCATTCTGATTTAAAAAAAATAAATCAAGTTCGACTTCAGAATTAATTTTGGTCATTTATATATTCGATTTTTCGTCTCATTCATAATTTAAAATTTTAGTTTATGTTGTTTTTTTTAGATTTAAATTTATGTTTAATAAATATTTTTATTTTTGATATTTATCATGTCTGTGGAATTAAAAAAAAATATTTTGTATTTTTGTCATGGTTTTAAGATAACTTCTAGATTTTCATAAAATAAAAATTTTCAAATTTCACTAAATATCAAAAAAAAGTTATTTCTGTAAAAAAGGAAAAAAAGCCCTAGAATAAGACAAATTAGCTTCACTAATTTTTCAAAGTTAAAATAATCTGAAAATTTATAGATTATTTACAGTTCGATTAATTTTCCAGTTAGATTCAAAAAAAATTACTAGAATTATTAAACATTATTAAACACACAACACTAGATTGAAATTAATTCTGAAAAGTTACCAGGAAAGCTTAAATTTTTTAAAATTTACAATTTTATTTATATTTATAATCATAAAATTAAATCAAAATAAAAAATTTGAAATTTTCTAACTAAGATTTCTTAAAACATAGAAATATAAGTTTACCGTTATAAATATTATCGGAAATAGCGGAAAATGAAATAATTATCCAAATATTTTGGCTAAATTTTTTTAAAAAAATTAAAATTTGCTCATTATTCGACACAAATAGATTAATGAACAATTTTAAAATTATTTTTATAATAATTTTTTAAGATTTTTGAGTGAATATAAAATTAAATTGACTTACGTTCACAAGTAGGTTTGACACCAGTCCATTTCGAGTTCAGTCCACACTCTCTCAAATAATCTCCTGAGGTAATTTTAAAACCGATCAAGCATCTGTATTCTATTACACTCGAGTAATAGTGATCTGTACCACGTATCAAGCCATTTTCAATCAACTCCGGTTGTCCACAGCTAACGCGTGAGCAGCTAAATTTGGTGTCTGACCAGCGACCAGTGTCCATGCATACTATCTTTGAATGTTGACTTGTGGCTGATTTTTCAAATCCAATATCACATCTGTATTCCACTTCTGTACCTGATTTGAATTTTGATTCATCAGTTATCATCACATTTGGAATTGCGTTCAAAACTGATGTTGGTGCTCCACAGTAGCCTATAAGAATAATTTTTTTTAAATAAATCCGAATCATAAAATTAAGGATGAATTTTTTCTTTTATTAAAAAATATTAGTTTCAGCTTAGCTTTACAATATTTTTTTTGTCACTTAAATAAACTTAAATCAATCAGCTTTATTTAAATTTATTAAAATAATAAAATTTTTGGCGTTAAATAAGCCATATTCTTAGGTCATTCAAAATTTAGTTTGATTTAAACAAGAAATTATAAAAAATATTAAACCAGAGTTTAATTTAATGAAATATTTACTCTCTAATCTAAAATTTTAATATTTTATTAAAGTAATTTAGTTGATTTAGGAAAAATTAAAATTCTAAAAAAAAAACCTAATTGACTTATTAATTATCTTTAAAAGTAATAAATTTTTAAAAATTATCTCCTTAATAAATTTTTGAATAATTACGACTTTTTGGATTTTAGACTTTAAACTTTTAAAATAAATCTGTCAATTTATTTTCAAATATTTTTTACTGATGTTAAACTTTCAAAATTTTTGAATGGAATAAATTTGAGGAACTCATTTTAAGAAGTGGATTTAGAATAAAATTTTATTTGTTTTAATAAACTTAAAGAATGTTTCATTATGCCTTAAAATCTTTTCGATGGGATCTTTTAGATAATGTGATTTATATAAAAATGTTTAGATTTTACGTTGATTGATGTTCCATAAATTTGTTCATGAAAATATTCAATAAAATTTAAATTATTATTTGAACATGAAAAATTGTTTGCTCTTAAAAGATAATTAAAAGTAAAGAAATATGTATTTTTAATTAATTTGGGGATGAGGCAAAGCTAGGCTGTCAATTAAAGCTTTCAAAGCTTTTTGTGGATGATGTATCAATTTGTAGAAAAATTGATGAATAGAAAATTAATAAAATTGTAAAAATCTGATAGAAATCAATTTTAATAGAAACCTTCTTCATGGAAATATAAAATATAGAATTTTATTAAATAAAATGAATTAATTAAATAAAAAAAAATTAGATTATAAAATATTTTAGATTTATTTTTGAGATTTTGTATTCTTTTTTTTATCTGTACCACTCTAAAGCTCCTTCTGATAATTGCTGAAAAAATTTCTTTAACGAAAAAATCAAAACCTGAAACTGAATGGTTTAATTTAAAATTTGTATTCTAAATTTTTGAATGAATAAAGGCTTTTTTTAAAATTTTTTTCCCAAAAAATTCAATTAATTATTCAAAGAAAAATCTAAGAATTTGACGATCTTCCTATTTATGTACATTTTTATATTTTCTAATTTTGTGAAACTCTAATATCTTAAAAATATTATTAAAAAAATTTTGGTAATTTTAAAAAACCTTAATTTAAATTAAAAAAGCTATTTTGAAAAAAAAGTATTATTTTTTGATCATCACTATTAAGTGTTTTTAAAAGTTTAAATACTTTAAAATATTTATAGCAAAATATTTATATGTATCCTTAGTTAAGTCAGATTCAAGAATTTTTTCTTAAAATTTATTACTTTCTTTGACACACGTCGGGCTGTATCCTGACCACCATCCATCTCCTTCACAAATACGAATCTTTTCACCTACCAAATAGTAGCCAGGGTTGCAGTCATAAACAAGCTGTGAACCGAAAAAATTATCTGGAAAGTAATTCACATAACCATTGGGAAAATCTCCAATTTTCGGACATACTGTAGCTTCAGAATTATTGTCTATTAACACTAAAATACAATTTTATTTTTTAAATTACTTATTCGAACACATGAGAGACCACATTCACCATCACACAAACATCTTCGTTTACTGCCTTTGCAATCAGCGTCACTTTGGCACCGACGAAAACACTTGCGACTGATTTCTACAGTTCGTTTTCGTTTGCCGCAATTTTTAAACGAGTCTGATAAATTTAGCCTGGACCGTCCAAATCGATTGTATCTACGAGCCACAGAATATTTACCCAATGCTTAAAAAATTTTCAAGTTTTAAAAAATAGTGGCGAATTTGGTTATTCTAGTAGCATAAATCGTCACAGATAAATAAATAATTTTTAGATAATTTCAGCAAAATCTCATAATATCTAAGGAGAGAAGAATTTAATAATGGTTCTTCACATAGTTGGCAAAGCCAAAAATTTAAGTCCAAGTCCAGACTTAAAAATTTTTTTTTTTTAAAGTTTGGCCACATGAATTTTTACTTTTACAGGAAGATTTTGTGGCGGCCTTCTTAAAGTCAAAGTCATTTATTTTTAGTCAGTATTTTATTTAAAAATTAAAAACAAAAAAAGTGCTTTTTTATTTAAAATTTTGGCATCATAAAGAATCCGAGTTGTTTTAAAGTCGAGTAAAAGTTCGAAAAAAATTAAAGTCTTTGACTTGGACTTGACTTGAGACTTGTGACTTTTAAACAATTTTCAATAAAAAAACACTTTATTTGTTTTCAATTTTTTAATAAAATATTTCCTGAATTAAATTATTCCATAAAAAAATAAGATATACAAATTTTTTTCACTCTCACACCAATTACTTTTTTTAAAAAAATGTCTAAAAGAAGACACTTGACGTGTTCAAATAAAATTAGAAAAATTAAATTTTTTTTGAGAGATTAGAATTAAAATAGTTTTTAATTATAAATATAAGTTTATTAAATTTTAATAGCACATAATTTATGGGAAAACTGATATAAGGATAAATTAATTTTTATTGTGAGTTTAAAATTAATTTTAAAACTGTCATTTTAGTAAATGAAAAGGTCCAAAATGGAATGGTGAAATCACGTTTAATTAAATGGCTTCAATTCAGACTATTTTTAATCATTTTTTTTAAAACAGTACAGATAAATTAGTTCTGAAAAATTTTTTAAATGCTTAAAGTTAAAAACTACTGAAGAACCAAATTATTTAAAACATAAAATAAATTACATGATATGGTTGTTAATAAGATAAAATAAAAAAATTAATTTAAAAAACATTATAACTTACTTATATAAACATTTTTTTTTTCATTAAAATGAATAATAAATTAATTTAATTTTATGATGTAGATATAAATAGAAAAATTATTTGTAAATTAAAATTATGAATTTCTTTCACTAAAAAAAATTGTTCAGTCTATTTTTATTTTTCAGATTTAAAGAAAAAGACTTAACTTTTGTGAATTAAACTATTTTTTATATTTATTATATTTCTATGAATAACATCGCCAAGCCAGGCGTAATTTTTTGAATTAATTTAATTAAATTAAATTAAATATAAATCATCTATCATATAGTCTTTGATCTCAAATAACCAAAATTTTTTATCTGGTACAATTTTTTTTTGAATTTTTTTTTTTATTCCTTTAAAAGAAAAATGAAATTTATATTTTTTTGGTTTTTAGATTCGAAGTTTACGAACTAATAGCCAAAATTGGGAAATAAAGATTGCTCCAAAGTAAAAGATTTCAGATGCTCAAATTCTTTTAGGAGAATTTAATGGATTTTAGAACCATCTTTAATTAGATTTAATTGAATCGGCTGCTACAGAATATAAAAATATAAAAATTGAAGAAATTTGTTCTAGTGTTCAGAATTCTGGGAAATTGGTAGATTCGTAAAAATGTTACAATTTTTTGTAAAATTAATAAAATAAAAAAAATGAAATGATGTTCAAAAATAAAGTATTCTGTATAAAAAATATAAAAAATCACTTTTTATTTAATTTTTTTGGACGTTTTTTTTATTTTGCTACTAAAATTTTAAAAAATTAATCAAAAAGATACTTACGGCTATATAAGGATAACGTAATGTTGAATAATATGAAAAAAAGATAGACTTTTGAAATTGTGCTGTTCATTTTGCTAATTCTAAATTAAAACTGAGGACTTTATAAATAGATTGAAGGGGAAGTTGAACGACGATTTGTTTAAATTACTTAACGGAAATTTGAAATTTGAGTTGTTTTAATTTTATTAATTTTATTTCGTTTTTTTTAATTATTGATGATATATTTAATTTCCGATTTTAAATTATGTAAACTAATAAATAATATTGAGCAAATTTTAAAAACTAATTGAAGACATCATTTATTTACTTGAGTCAAAATTTAGACACAGCTGATATTTAAATTTAATCCAAGAAATTCAGGAAATAATCAATTAACAGTCTTTGTTCAATAAAAATCCCTACTTGTTGACTTAATGAAAAAAACAAAAAAAATGCAATTTATATTTATTAAAGTACATAAATATAAATTTAGTTATTTTTTTCGTTGTAAAGTTGGTCTTTGTTTCACTTTTACTTTAAAATCTTGGAAATGTGGTTCTCAGTCAAAGTAGATTTGGAATCATCGATCACATAATCATCCAGATTCAGAAGAAATAATTAAAAATTTTCCAATAAAAAAAAATATAAAATAATTTATTTTTTAAAATTGTTTAGTCAATTAAATAAACATATTTATATTAATAATCTATTTAACTTCTATAAAAATGCAATCAATAATTTGATGATTCTTCAGGCTCATTTTAATTAAACCGAAGAAAATGAAATTTATTTAATTGTGAAAATTAATGGTTTAAAAAGAGCAAAATCTGTGCCTTCCAATTTGTCAACGCATCATAGAAATAATTTCAAAAAGTATTTATCCGAATTCAGCTCAAGATAAATAAAGAACAAAAATTGTTGCTCGTTTTATTTTCTTAATGAGTAGCGCAATGTGTCTTGGAAAAATGATGTAATCATAAATCAGGAACATACAGACAATCAAGATTAACAATCTCTACTTAAGAGGATGCAGAACTATTAATGACAATAAATAAAGTAATCACTTAAAATATATATTATTTACTAAAGTTTTTTTTAGTAATAATATCACTGTTCTTGAAATCTTTAGAAAAACCTATTTCATATTTTGATAATCAGGTATCGAAAAAATTGCATTTTTTTTTTCATCATTAAAAAAAACACTAAAACTAGAATTTTAGTTCGCTCTTTTTTAAAAGAAAAATATAATTATTAAATTTACTTTGGATAATATCCAATCTAACTTTAAACAATTAGTTAGAAATAAAATGGAAATTAAATTCAATTATTACAGCTAAAAATGTTTTTTTATCTAAAATGTTCTGTATTTAACAAATATGTCCTTTTAATTAGTTGTTTATTTTGCTTCCCGACCAAAAAAATATTTAGACTAGTATAATTTTTTTCTAAATGTTAAAAAAATTTTTTTTATAATTGAAAAATTTTCCTGATTTTGCTATTTTTTTAAAGTTTTCAGTTTTCTAAATAATTTTAAAGGTGTTTTAAATGATTTTAAATGGGGAAGGAACCAAATTACAGTAAAAAAAAAATATTATCAATCTCTTTAAAAAAAAATTATTAAAAAAAATTGATGCTTCAATTTTTTTGTTTGATTTTTAAAAGTGATAATTAATTTATCTAGACTAGATTAATTCCCTTTTTATCCAAAAATTCATCACATAAACATAAAAAGAGTTGGATAATTTTTTGCAATTTAATAATTTTAAATTTTTTACAAAAATTTTAAATTGATGACAAATGGGGTTAAATGATGTCATGACTTTCGACCGAAAATCAATTAAAACTTATTTGTTAAAGATTTTAATAAAAATAAGTAAAAATTAAAATTATTATAAATAAAATTTATATTGGATTGCAAATTTAAATTTTTAATCTAAATTTCACGTAAATGAAAATGCTTTGATCTGATCTTGTTAGGAAATAGGCTCCTAAAATCTCATTTTTAGAAAAAATTTCCTAAGATATTTTGATATTTATTGATTCATCTTTTTGATTTTAAATTTAAAAATAATCCATGCTTTCAACAATTCTTTCCTCAGAAGAATAAACTTATTTTGGGAAAAATGACTTGCCAATAATAAATATTGATCAAAAATAAGATGATTAATTAAACGCTGTGAATAATTAGAAACAAAAAAAAAACAAAACTATTTTTAAATTAAATTTGCTTGTTTTTATTTCGAAAGTGGCTGTACCAAAATTCTTATCATTTAATTTTTTTCTTTAGAGCAAAAAAGTCAATTAAAATTGATCTAAAAAATATTCATTTTAATTTCAATATCGTTTGACATATCAAAAATAAGCCCTTTTTATTTTAACCTTTAATTTTATTTTTTACTAAATAAAATATTAAATTGATTTCAAACTTTGATTTATTTACTAAGAAAAAAAGATTTTTTAAAATTATTAATTGACTGAAATAAAGGAAAAACCTCCGATATGAACTGCTGGGGTTTGACTGTATTTTAAATAAAATAATTATAATAATACAAAATTTTATTTGAATATTTTTCAAATTCGAAATTAAAATTTTCAAACAAAATAATCATCTTAAAGGTTAAAGAAAAAATTTTTGATAAACATTAAAAACTTATACTTTTTTACAATCCAAAATTGAAAGTAATTAAGAACTTTTATCACTAATTTCAATTAGATACATATTTATTTTGTTAAAAATGAATTTAAAATCGTATCTAGTGTTAAAGCTGAAAAGGAAGAAATTATTTAATATAAAGGGAAAAATATGGCAAATTTAATATTTAAATTATTATCTAATAAAGTATTCTTTTTCGATTATTAACAATTTTTAGAAAAAATTGAAAGTAAATTTGAAAGAATATTTTAATTTGCTGATGCAATCATTTTTTTTTTGTTCCAGACCAATATGATAAAAAATAATCAATCAATTAAGGAATTTTTTGTTGGTAAAGGATGAATCCAAGATTCTCTTCTCTTTTTGAAACATTTTTTTAAAAACCAAACTTTAAGATAAATCTTTTTGAATATAATATATATATATCTACAAAGCACTAAGGTAAGATTTATAGTTAAATTTAATTTAATAAAATATATCTTATTCTCGCACTTTTATATTTTTCTGTCCTTTTCGTGTTCCTTTAAATCGAACTTCTATTTTAATTGTTTAATAAC
This sequence comes from Brachionus plicatilis, assembly GCA_010279815.1. Classification (NCBI taxonomy): domain Eukaryota; kingdom Metazoa; phylum Rotifera; class Eurotatoria; order Ploima; family Brachionidae; genus Brachionus; species Brachionus plicatilis. Next base: position 165,560 of record QEOQ01000106.1, on the reverse strand, counting down.
TGAGCTCTTCAGCTAAATATCTATAAATATTGTTTATTTTTGGTGTTGTAATTTTTTTTTGAAAATAACATTTTTCTATTTTATCAAACAAAAACTAATTTATGTGACAAATATAAAAATCTTGATGATGAAAATCAAAAAAAACTTTAAAACAAAAAAAGAAAATTTATTTTTTGACAAATAAATCTTATTTTGATATTAGGATTTGAATGACATTGGAACGCAAAAAGAGCTGTTTTTTGGTAAATATAGGAAATGAGGTGAACCAGCAAGAATAAAAAAAGCTCTATTAAATTTATAAACTATTGCAAATATTTAAAATTTTTGTCAAGTTGATGATATGGATTAAATTGATGCTCATGAATCAAATGTGGTTCAGGACGAAGTTGAATTAGGCCGAAACTAATATAAATTCTGCGATTCCCTGAAAATTAAAGAGGAAACCTCCTTGAAGAAAAGGAAAAATCAGTAATAGATGATAACTTCGAAAAAAATTTAAAAAAATGACCTCTTTTTCTTAACTTTTAATTATGTTTTCTTATAATTTTTTAATTTCGATTTAATAAAATATCAAAAAAAATTAGAAAAAAAAGATGCTCAAAGAATTCAGATAAATGATTTTTTGATACCATGAGAAAATAAAAGCGATAAATGAATATTGATAAATCCTTTTATAAAATATTAATAATAAACTTGTTTTTTAAAAATAAAAAAAATTTTTTAACATTATTTTCTAAAAGAGAAAAAAGTTCAGGTCAAGTTTTATATTATCAAAATCTATTTACTCTTGAAATGAAAAAAAGAAACTTGTAAAAACAGAGTCAAAGATCTATTTAAAAATAATTTTTTATTTTTTTTTATAAATTAAAACAAAATCAATTTTTATTGAAAAAATTTAATTTTTTAAATGATTATGTCGTACCATCTTTGACACCTGTTTTAAAGCAGTAAACTAGTTGGTAGGATTCAAATGAGTGGTAATGTGTCCAAAAAATACATCAAGAATACTCAGAAAAAAAGATTGGAGCGAAGATTGCATGATGGTGCATTAAAAAAGCATTTCCGATCCAACAAAAAAAATAAAACCTAAGTGAATATTTATGCAGCAATTAAAATGTCTCCGAAGCGATTTATTCTAGCCAAACTTAAATAAATTCCTAATTATATGTTTAATTGCTGAAAATAAAGTTAGTTTGTATTGTTTTACTAATCTAGAATATCAATTACTAAATTCCTAGACAGACTTAATAATAAAAAAAAAAAAATTTATTCAAAAACTGTGTCTCATAAAGCGATCGGGCGTATTAGTCATGCCTGATAAGCTAATTGATCGGGATTCTTAGTTTGAATGCAAATTAGAATAAGTATGAATCAAGACTAATGTCAAGTAATATCCTGAAATTTTAAACCCTATTGACCAGATTCTTTCCTCAATGGACCGACTGGCTTGCTCTAAGCTGCATTATTGACAGTTCGCTTTTAATTAAAACATTTCTACACTTCAAACCAAAAAGTGTCTTTATTTGATCTCGTTTGTATGTAATCTTTTTTCTAACAATAAGAGGCTTTTGAATTTTTGGGGTCAGTTTAGAAAATAAAAACAATTAAATTTTTAAAAAGTGTCATTTTAATAAATGTCAAAATCAATTTTTAAATTAATTGTTTGACAAAAAACGCTCTGGCCACAATAATTTGTTTTTTGTTTTAGAATTTACGCAATTGAAGTATTTCTTTAAATTTTTATTGATGAGAAAAAAATCAAAAAAATATAATTAAATTATTCAGCGGAATTTTTTCCACAAAAAAAAAGAAAGAGTTTTTGGAAGTCGCCAAAGAGTGAATCATCCGAATGACTCGAAAATTTCTAGCTTGGATTCTCAATTTTTTTCTCACAAATTAGGTTGGGGTTATTTTGATAGAGAAAAAAAAAACCCAAATGAAAACAAATTTGTCCCGTACATACATATAATTGTTACAATTTTGAACAAAAAAATAAATATTTAAAATTACTGATTTTGGAATACTTAAAAAATCATTTTAGGATAAAGACTTGAACTAGCAGAAACGAGACATAGCTTATAAGAGAGTACTAATTATCAAAATTGTCGAAAATATTTTTAAAAAATCGAAAACTCCAAGAGATTTGTAAAGTGTTTCTTATCTCATCTAAACACTGGGCAATTAGAGCTATCTTTCAAATTTAATTATTCAACAAATTGTAGAATTTAAAGTCTGCTCTTATCTCGTCAATATATATAAAAACATAGAGCCCATTGATTAATAATGCCAAGTCCAATTTACGTTGTCAGAGATTGTCCATTTTCTAAAATCTAAATGGTAATTAATTCAATGATCCATTTATAAATCCAAATGAGATTGTTGCTTCCTATTAGGCCTTAATCTTAAAATGAAGCTTAAAACAGGTCAATCCGAAAACCGGAAAAAACCATAATGATTGATATTTATTTTTAAATTTTTTTTATTTTCAATCTAAGAGCTTTTATTATTTTAAATTATGATAGTTGAAAAAACTTTAATAAATTTCTGCGGTGAAGTGAGGAGCAAAAATAATTGCAGAATATGTTTTATTAAGTTGGAAATCAGCTTTATTTTAATTAATTAATTAAAATTATTTTGAAAATAAACTTTTTTCATTTTTTAAAATTTATTTTGTTAAATGGAAATAAAAAAAAATAAACAATTTTTTATCACTAGAAAGATTGATTGAACATTAATAGAAACAGTACTAAATATTAAGTTTTTTGACTTTATTTTCTTCTAAAAATTTTCAATTTATTATTTAATTTTTAAAATATTTTGCTTTGATTTAATTTTTTGATCACATCTTAAAAATTGATTTATAAAAATAATATCTCTTCCATTGAAGCTTTTTGCTTGTTCCACGATGCAGCATAAAATCTAACAAAAATTAACTTTATGATTATATACTTTAAAACTTCTAATAGAGCTGATATTGAAAAAAAATAAATTCTTACATTAAAAATTAATAAACAGCTGTTTAAAAGAATCTCAGGATTAGAATAACTTGATAAGGTCGTAAACCTCTTTGTTGATAGTTTAAGAGCCGCATACAATTTAGAAGTAGCTAATGTGCATTTCTCAATGAATAAAATAAAAAAAATATTTTTTAATTTTTAATTTAATACAAATTCAAAAAATAAAAGCGTTAATAATAATTTGAAATATTAAATTAGAAATTTTTTGCTAAAACTCATCTAAAAATAAAAGAAATATGACAGTTTCTGATAAAATAGATGAACATGTTTGCTGATTACTTAAATTTAAAAAAAAGGAAAAAATTTTGATTAAGCATCCTCAAGTTAATTTTATTTCCATTTTCTCGTTAATTATTTATATATTTATTTGATGAAAATTTTTGTCGACTTGACTTCAACAATTTTATTTTTATCTTTTTAATTCAAATTAGTACAAGAAGTACAAAAAATATCTTATTTAAGTTTTGCATAAATGAAAAATTTTAAATAAAAAATAAAAAGAAAGGAAAAAGACGAATTTTATTTAAATCAAACAACAAGTTGATTTCAGTTTAAATTTTTTCTCTGCCAAAATAAAAATAATTGTTTTTCTTCATTCACAATTTTGACAATTTATTTCGACAAAATTTACTCCTAGTGAATCTAAGAGTATATTTGAGCCTAATCTGTATCACTGATTTTTGAAGAATGCCAAAAAAAAATCTCTTGATTAAATTGAATTTCAAAATGTTTGATAGAATAAGGTGTTGATATTACGAAATTAAAATTGTTGAATTTGTTTGCTTCATTTAACATTTAACCTAAAATCGTATATTTAAAAGCTTTTATCTTTGATGATTGATAAAAATGACATGTTTATTTTAAAATGCATTCAAAAATAGTCATCTTTTGTTCTTACAGTATTTTTATTTCAAAATGTATTTGTAAATTACAATTTAAAGGGGATAAATTCATAAATTTTACAATAAAGCATTTTTTATTTAGGAAATTTATAAATAATATTTTTTTTTTAAGCAGTTTTAGGCTTTTTAGGTTAATTTTAAAAATATTTTAAAATTTAGAAATATAAATTGTGTGAATATAAAAACACGTATTTTAATTTGAAATTTTGAAAGGATTTCTTTCTTCAGCTATTTTTTTTTTCCAGCAAAAAAAATTTTTTTACCAAAATTGATTCATTTATATTTTAATTATTTTTTCTTAATGCTAATTTTATTGAAAATTTCTTTTATAAACATTTCATAGCGGTGTCCAGTAGGCTAAATCTGTACCACGTACCATTGCAAGCAAATGATTACCAATAGGTCAAAAACGTAAAAGAGGTCAGTCATAAAAAACTAGGCCTGCATTACAAGGTCAGTCAAGTGAAAATAGTGAAGATTATGCAGTGAATCAAGATATTTTTTTACCAAATCCAAAACCAGAACCTATTTTTCGGAATGAAAATGAAACCTAACCGAGCTTCTCAAACAATTCAAGTAATGAAAATGAAATTTGTCAACCAGCAAAAAAAAAGAGGAAGGCCAAATAAGAATTAATTTTTTTTTGTCATTTTAGGCCACACATTTATGTTTTTTTGTTTTCTGGTGACATATAATAATTTTCCTGAAAAAAAAATTTAGCTGATGAAAAGAAATACTTCTCATTTTGAAATAGTTACATTTTTACCAAAGTCTGGTAAAATTTTACAAATTTATCAGAAATTGAGTTTTAATATATTTGGACCTAACAGTTAAATATTTTTTTTTTATTTTTTACAAAATTCAGATTTAATATAAATGAAACGTTAATCTGTCTATTCATTCACCTATAAGAAAATATAAACTAATTTAATTGATAATTTTTTAATAAAAAAATAAAACAGTTCTTAATGAAAACAAGTCTCAAGTATGTTGATTTCTTAAACTTATTTATTTGATTATGTGTGACAAGCTAAAGCTCCTTCAGATTGATGATCTAAAAACTTTGATAAAATTTTTTTTTCTTTAAAATCATTTTTTGAGTTCTGAAGAAAAAAGTAATAAATAAAAAAAAATCTCTTGCCAACTCTAAAAGACAACTTAAATCTTAAATTTTAAACTGATTAAAAACAAAACCAAGTTTTGCTCCAAAAAGATATTTTATTTCAAAATAAATCTTGCAACTAGAACTATTGAAAGCGTTATTGAAATTTAGAAAAATTTCTTTACTTCAGAAGCTAACAATCAATACAGTAATAATGTACCAACTAATATCCAGAAATCCAGGAGCCAAACTCTTACTGTACCAAAATAAAGTACTTTTATTCTAGAAAAAATCAACACACCATATAAACCAATTTTACCAAAGAACCAAATATCTTTGCTTAAACTTCGCGCTATTTCTTCTTCTCCAATCAACCATCAATCAGAAAATGCCCAACAATCCACTCCGCCGAAATCCCGTTCCGGTCTTAAACTGGTCGCTTTAGCCCTCACCGGATTCACTATCGGAATTGGCTATGCGACCCTAAACCCGGACTCTAGGCGTCAAATTGAATCAATTGTTCCACAATCCTCACATCTTTTCACCTACATTGACCAACTGTTAGGTGAAAATAAGAATTTTCTTCAATTTGGAGAGAAAAAAACTCCAGATGTGAGACCCATGGTGCCCACAGAAGTCAAGAGATCTGAGCCTAAAAACCCTGAGCCTGTTGTAAGTACCAAAAGTAATTTACGGACGCCTAGAGAAGAAAAAAAAGTGGAAAAAGAAGTGGACAAGGACTGGAAACACGTAGTCAATCAACTGCATCTTCAGGAGGAAGCTACCGTGAACGCAGTTGAGACAAAGTTGAACCATTTGGACCAAACTGTCAAGCTAAAAGTATCCGAAGCATTGAACAGCTCTTATGTGGCCATTGAAAGTTTGAACAAGTATCGTCTTGCGCTGAGAAGGGCCCTTGATGACACCAAAATAGACGGTCTTGATAAGGACCTAGAGTGGCGACAAGTTACAGACTTGTTCGACTTACAGTCCAATGATGTTAATGCAGCTAATGAGAAATTTCTAATTGCTAAAAGTAATGTCCAAGAATTGGACAAGTTGTTGGGTCAAGTAAAACAGAATGAGGAGTTGAAGAAAAATGTGAAACAGACACAAATTGATTTGATAAATCAGATGAGAAGTCTGCAAGTGGAAGAAAATAAGCTGAATGAAGCCATAGCCCATGCTAATGTTCTTAAGAGCTATACTCAAGAGCAGAAAGTGGCCAGGAATCAGTTTTTGAAAGAAATGCAGTCACTTCAGCCAGAAGGAATCCGGGCCCAAACTTCGAGTGATCAATTAAGCAACGAAGAGATCAATAGTTTACTTTTGCATGCCCACAAACGTGTTGTTCAACTTCAGAACCAAATGGAGAAATTACAGGTTTGCTTTTATAGTTGAATTTTTTTTTAAAGTTTTTCATTGATTTAAGTGATTTTTGTTGACTAAATTATTTAGAAATTTTTTTTTTTTCAAAGAATGTTTTTTCTATTAAATTGAACTTCCTTCATTTCAAACTAATTATTGATTACACGAAATACAATTTTTTATTTAAATTTATATTTTTATTCAAATAATTTGACAATTTTTCTAATATTCAGAAAGTAAATTTTTTAAAGAATGTTCATAAGATCCAGATAAAAAGTAATAATTTTCTTTTGATAAATAAGGATTAAAAAATACATTTTAAAATTTAAATAAAATTTTTTTCCCAATTTTAATAAAATTTCAACAATTTTTTTCAGAAAAAATTAACAAGAAAATTCAGTTACTGTAACATATAATTATTATCTTCTAAAAAACAGTTTTTGTTAATCTAAATTGTATGGGATTTATTGCATCGGGTAAACAGGGACAAAAATTTTTAATTAAATTTAAAATGAAAAAAACTTCTTTAAATATGTGATCCAAAAATATTTCTTTTTTATGAAAAATTTAAAGAAACAGACTCTAGGCGTCAAATTGAATCAATTGTTCCACAATCCTCACATCTTTTCACCTACATTGACCAACTGTTAGGTGAAAATAAGAATTTTCTTCAATTTGGAGAGAAAAAAACTTCAGATGTGAGACCCATAGTGCCCACAGAAGTCAAAAGATCTGAGCCTAAAAACCCTGAGCCTGTTTTAAGTACCAAAAGTAAAAATATTTCTACTTCATATAATAATATTATTTGTAAATTCATTTAATAATATTATTATATCCTAATAATATTTGAAAATTCGAAATTGATTAATTCAAATTTGAAAATTTTTGACTAAAAGGTCAAAATTAATGAATATCAGAAAATTTTTTAAGAGGTTCATATAACTTTGGGCCTTCTCGATTAATTTTTTAAATATTTTAGATTAATGAAAAAATAAACAACTAGCAAAATTACACTCTTTATTTGGATTAAATTTTGGCATAAAAAAAATTTAATTTGTTTGAAAAAGTATTTAACTTTTAGAAGTGAAAATTATCGGTCCTTTTGGCATTAAATCCGTTGGTTTATTCATAAAAAAAATAGTCTAAGAAATAAAAAAATTTAAAAAAAATCATGAATCATAAATTACGAAAAAATAAATGAAATCATTGAATAAGAGCTTCACATTTTTTTTTTACTTTTTAAGAAAATTGAACAATTAACCTTAATCCTGTCAACACTGAATAAAATATTGGCAAAAGGGAAATTCTTGTTAGATTTGGATAAAAAAATAAAAAACTCACTTAGATGGTTGTCCTTCTTTTTTAGAATGACCATAAAAGTTAAGATTAAATACTCAAGAGTTGTAACTTAAAAAACGAGATAATTGATTCACCAAAAACAAAAAACTGTCACCCACAAATAGCGGGTGGCCAAAAGTGGTTGTCTTAAAATTCATTTAGAAAAAAAACAGTGAACGGATAATGATATAAAAGTGAACTTTTGAGGATTCACAGCTTTTTTTCTCTAGTTTCTAAGATCCAAATTTTTTTGAACTTTCTTTTCAATTCAAAATGAGTAAACTCTGGCCTATTAATTGAGCCCTACCTGCGACCTAGGTTGTCCTCTTTAGACACCATATATAATGAGCGAGTTTAATATATCATTTTTTAGGGTATTTTTTTTTATGATTAAAATGAGCTATAGATTGATTTTTTAAAAAAGAGTACATCTTGTTTTAGTGAGTTTATTTTTATGAATTTTTGTTTGGCTATCTTAATTATTTTATCGTACAATTTGCGTGTGGTACAACAGTTTTTTATTGTGAGTACAAGATTTTTATTTGAGGGTATTAGGTAGACCCTTAATAAAACAACTTTGGAAAAAAATATTAACTTTAAAAACTTGAAACAGGCTTTGTAAAGCGATCAATAAACTTATTTTAAAATTACTTAAAAATACTGAGAGCTCCCTTTCAACAATCTTTCATTTTGTGGGTAAAAAATTTATTTTAAGTCAAATTTTTTTTCATTAGTGGACATTTGTTTTGTTAAATTCATTCATCGATTGAGTTAAATTTCCACTCATAAATCAAAATAATAGTATAAGATTTAACATTTTTTTATCTTTTATTTTAATGACTTATACTAGTTGAGTCTTTAAAATTAAATCAAATATAATTCCAACTTTCAAAATGAATAATCGAAATTTTTCTTGACACAAAAGCACCAAACATTTTTTGGAGATTTTTTGATCCAAAATATTTTAGAAAAATTAAAGTAATTTTCTTGATTAATAAATTTTTAATAAGAAATAGATAAAATCTAAAGAATTCAAAAAATCATTTATTTATTCGAAAAATTTGTTTAAAAGGTATCATGATTTAAAGTTTTTAAAAACGAGATAAATGAATCATCCAGAACATCTAGTTTTAGTGAGTTTATTTCTATGAATTTTTGTTTGGCTATATCTTAATTATTTTATCGTACAATTTGAAATTTTAAAATTAATTAATTCAAATAGTTTAAAAACTGCTGACTAATTGGGCAAAATTAATAGAAATTAGAAATTTTTTTTCAAAGGTCTAAATAATTTTAATTAATCAAGTCTATCCTTTATTAAAATTTTTTTCTTAAGATATTTATAAATTAAAAAAACTCTAATACTCAAATTTTTTATGATATGACTAAAATGAAACCGACTAAGAACCATAATATAAATCACTTTTGAATGAAAAAAAAATTGAATAATGATTTTTTAAATAAATTATTCTCTATAAAATTTTTTAATGATTTTTCCAATTATTTATCATTTGTCATATCTGATTTTTTTTTTAAAGAAAGAACAAAATAAAAAAATTCAAGCTGCTTTAGAAGAGCAACGTAATCAGAATTTAAAGTTTATCAAAGAACATGATTCTGGTTTGTATCAATTACATCGAAAAGAATTCGAACTTGAACTGGAAAAAATTGTAAATTCAAAATTTCAATTTTAATAATTAATTTTTAAAACTAAATTTTTAGCTTGAAGAAAAAAGCCAAAAGTTCCAAGAAGAACTCAAAAAAGAATTATCTAGACAAGCGGCCGCTCACAACAACCACTTGGCACAGATGCTCAGAATTCAGCAAGATGAACTCAATTCTCTTTATGAAAAGTAATGACTTTAAATTAAGCAAAAAAAAGGTAAAAAATTAATTGTAAAGACGACTTTTGATCGAGAACGAAAAGACTAGGACAAGTTTTTACCAAATGGTCTCGGACAGCTTAGGTCGTTTGATGGGAATCGAGAAATCTTTGCATGCCCGAGCTAACCTAGAGCTGCAGGCCAGCAATGCCAAACAACTGTGGCTGGCTGTCCAAAATTTGAGCCAAATAATTCAAAGCAAAGCCGAGGATCTGAACGAACCCGGTAATTTGGTCTCCATAAAATCAAACTTTGATAAAATTCAGCAATCAGCTCCCAATAATGAATTTATTCAAAGAATTTTGGCCACCGTTTCGGCACATGCTTTGTCAAATGGTATTTGGTCTGAGCCAGATTTGAAGGACAGATTTCAGCGACTTAGAGATGTATGCAACAAAGTAGCCCTGATAGATGACCGAGGGGGTTCTTTGTTCAAATATTTTATTTCCTATTTGCAGTCATTTGTTATTATTCATCCCAAAATAGACAAGTCAAAGCTTGATGAACCATCTGGCGTTCTCAAATTGGAAGAACCTTTGAGCACCTTTAATATACTTGACTATGCCGAATACTATCTTGAAAGCGGCAATGTAGAATATGCACTTAGACTAATGCAGCAGCTGAAGGGCGAACCGAAGCGTTTGGCAAGAGATTGGATCAAAGATGCTTGTCTTTTGCTTGAGATAAAACAAGCGTGTAGCTTGTTAAATGCCTACATTTCCAGTGTTTACATTGGAACAAATTTAAAATAGATCCGTTCACATTTAGTTTTAGAAGTTTTGAGAAGATATTTTTATTTTTCAAAAAAAAAAAACTTGTTTAAAAATAAAACTTTTGTTAGAAATAATTTTTTTTAAATGTAATAATCACCTTTTAAACAAATCATTCAAGAAGGAAACTTTTTTTTTAAGATTAACACTATGATTGATTTTAAAATCAACGAGCTTCATGGTAAATTAAGGATTTGTGAAATCAAGTCAAGCGTCTTGATGATCCAACTTTTTAACCAAAAATAAAATCTTTGATTTTTTTCAATTAATCAAATAAATCATCAAATTAAATCTAATATAAATTTTTTTTACGTCTTTTTAGTTTTCATCAGCTTGAGTTTTAATTTAAAAATTAAAAAAGAAATTTTTAGAATAAGCTTTTATTTATTTATTTATTGATGAATTATGAACTATTTGATTTTCATATCTGAAATTTTTTTGTTATAAGATTCAATCTAAGACATAAAATTTTAATCTTAAAGAGAAAACAAGATAAAATATCATTCTTATTCTCAAATATAGCTATAAAGTACTTTTTTTTTACAATAGTTCTACTGGAGAAAAATTCTTCGCCGTATTAAAAGATTTGTGTATGAGGTTGGATTGAGTTTAAGTTTTGCCTCTCAAATAAATTAAGTAGACATAGTTACTGTGTTTTTAGTAGAAAAAAAGCAAATATTTTCTTCCGACCCCACAAATAGTCAATTGCTTACCCAATATACAGTACTGCACAAAAGTTTAGACGCACAAGTTTTTCCATACGTTTATTTCGTCAGGCATTATTTGTTTTCTGTACCGAGCTAAAGCTCCTTCAGAATAAGTTAAAAAGTAAAATTAAAATGAAATAAAATAAAAATAAAATTAAAGTTAATAAAATGAGATAAAAAAAGAATCAAAATAAAGTAAATAAGCTAAAAAAATGAAAGTTGAATAAAAATACTAAATTTTGTTTTAGAAATATATTTAATTAAAATCGATTATTAATTAAACTAACTCTGCCCTACAAATTGATATAAAAAACATGATAATTCGAATATACACTTAGCTGAAAAATTTAAATAAAATAAAGGACATAAAAATTTGAGCCAAAAATTTTTGCACAAAAGTTTAGACGCACACTATTAATCTCTAATTAAAAATCAATTAATTAACTAAAATGGATTTGTAAATGTATTAACTTAAAAATTATCCAATAAGTGTTAAATTCATTTATGAAACAACGCTATAAAACTTTTTGCTTACTGTCTGTGACAGAAAAAACTATACCACGAAAAAATTAGGATTTTTGGTTAAAAATATGGGTAAAAAAAGCGTTACCAATGAAGTTAGATGTCAGATGGTTGGTCTCTTAAAAGATAAGACCAAAAGTAATACGGAAATAGCTAAATTAGTAGGAGTATCAGAAAAATGTGTGAGAACAACAAGAAAAAACAAAAATAATAAATAATATTTGTTATAATATTTTTCTGAAAATGAAATTTTCAATGGGAATATATGTTTTAAGGTGTGTATTCATCTCAATTTTTGACATCACCGGTTTTTTTTCACTAAGCTTTGTGAATTTCTTAAACACGCCTACATAAGCTCGTCACAGCTAACACGTTCCTCGCAATAATTATCAGGAATGTGCAAAGAACTTGCCTACTCCAAATGATATTCTTTAGAGTTCTCCCATCAAATAATTGTCCATATTAAGCTTAATAAGCAGACGTAGACGTGTTAAAGAAAATCACTAAGCTTAGTGAAAAAAAACCGGTGATGTCAAAAATTGAGATTAATTCCATTTTAATTTTTTTTAATCTTATTTTAGAATCTAGAAAAAATAATTAATTTATTAAAAGTGCCACTGAAAAATTCGGGATGAAATAATTGTATTTTGTTTCGAATTCTTAAACAACGGCAAAATATAGAAAAAGCTTCAGGGGCACTATTGGGCTATCTTGGATCGATCTGCAATATACCCTCAGAAGACTCTAAAGATTTCCGAATTTTTGACGAAGTAATTTATATTTAAATATTTAAGTTTTTATAATATTTTTTTTTTAAATTAATGGAGTAATTACAGTTTTCTTATTAAATCGAAAGAGAAATTTCGAGCTCTTGGCTGAATTACACCCGAAAGATGTAAGTAATGTAAAACCTGGCATTTTAATAACAGCTCCAATCGATTAACCAGGCCTTTATCTCAGGAACCAATTCCAGAACTCATTTCTGAAGATGTTGCTGCTCATGAGAATACTCTAAAAAAACATTTTCGGCAGGAATGGAGAGCTCTGATGATGAGGAGGACCAATTACCAAAGCATTTGACCAGAGCATCTTAAAATTAATCAATTTTTTGAAAAAGTGCCCACTAAAATAAGCCGACTAGAGAAAAATCCCGAAGAAATTAGCAAAAAATTGGATGCACTGGAATGTCTTCCGAAAATATTTTTAAAAAAATACTTTAAAAACTGTTAATAAAATTTTAATTAAAATTCTAAAGATTTTATCATCTAACCAAAGGCATATCTTTAGTTCGGATAAAGGAACAACGGGGATTTAAACTCAAGGCCTATCTTTAGATCGAAAAAAGAATAACCAGAAATCGTAAATCAAGGTTCTAATTTAAAGAAAGGAGCTGATCTTGTCTTACAAGAAAGTGATGATGAAACAAAAAAAGGAATCGGATTTTTTTTCAATTATGTCATTTAAAAAAAATTTTTTTAATTTATTTAATTTCAGGATAATAAACATAGGCCCTATTTCAAAAATCTTCTTTAAAAATACACTAGTACAGAAATACCAGATCGATCGAAAAAATTGGTAAGGATAAATTAAAAAAAGAGTTCCCACAGATAATTGATAAAATTAAAGGTAATTAAATTAATTAATTTAAAAACTAATAATACGAAAATTTAACTACATTACAGAAGTATTTAAGAAGGAATGTATGGCGAATAGAGTTCATGATCATGACTGAAAAAAATGAGGAATTACTGCGTAAACGTCAGAAAAAGAATAAGAAACAGCTCACATAGAATACTTTGAAAATTTTTAGATAGAATTTATAAATTTTTATCTAAAATGAAAAACATGAAGATATGTATCTTTTTTTTAATTTTTTAAAAAATAAATTAAAAAATTTAAAAAAAAAGAAAAACTTAAAAAAATTCAAAAAGTGGGATCAATGACGTACTCGGTTCAGTTAGACCGGACAGTTCGGACGTCTAGGTTAGCTGAGTCTGATGGCTTAGTCGGTTGGCTAGGAGGCTGGTAGAGACGGACTGCTACCGTTAGATTGTCGGGACGGCCAAATGGTATGGACGGTTTTTGAACCCGTCATTTATGGAGTTACGTTTTTATTAGAACCGCTGTAAGCATTGTATATGTTTGTTAAAAATTCCAGGAAAAAAAAAGTCCAGACTTGTATCTTTTTTAGAACCACAACTCTGTTTATTTGTTTATCTTTACCGAGCTAATGATCCTTCATAATGTAAGAAATAAATAAAATTAAAAAAAGGATAAGTCTAAAGAAAATTAAAAATGATATGATGAAATTTTTAACAGCTGGAACTTAATGAAATCTTTAGTAAATTTATGCAAAATGATGAAAAATAAAAATATTTATGTTTTTTTTATTTTTATCCAGGTAAAAAATGTGCTAATCAAAACATAGTAGATTAATACAAAAATTTTTTGCTAAATAGATTTTTTTTTGTGATAATTTGACTTTGCTGACAAAAGCCTTCAAACACCATAGATAATCAGGATTAAGAGCATAAATGTAGCGTAATTAGAACAAGAGACAAAGTACAAAAATATTAAAAAGACCTAATAGTTAACCTTAAACAGAGAGAGAGAGATAATACCAAAAGTCATAAAAAAAGTAATTTTAAAGTCTTTTCAAAGTTAAGTCACAGTTTTGACTATTTTACTACCCTGGCAATATTGATAAAATTAAAGGTAATTTAATTAATTAATTTAAAACATAATAAAACGAAAATTTAATTATATTACAGAAGTATTTAAGAAGAAATTTATGGCGAATAGAGTTCATGATCATGACTGAAAAAATGATATGAATATGGAAAGCTAGATAAAGATCAATTAAAGAAGCTTGGCCATTACCAAGAATCGAAAGTATTTCATCAAGAAGAAATCTTTCACATTAGTTATCAACTAAGAATTAATATCGTGCTACTAATAAACAGAAATGCACCCTTACTCTAAAGAAAAAACAGCGTTTTCAACACCTGATTGATATCAAACAGAGTTCCTTTTTGGTTGATTAGCTAGCCCGATTGATATCAAATTGAGATCGATTTGTCGAAATTTCAAACAATAACATAATGAAAGTATCGAGGTAAGAAAAAAAATATTGCGTTACGTATGGTTGGTTTGCGTGTTGGAAAAAAAGAATAATCAAAAATTTCTGTACGGAGAAATTCCGACATTATAACTGATCATTTTGCCTTAAAAATTAATTCCAAAAATTATTGTAACGATTCAGCTTTCTCATTTTTTTATTTTATTTTAAAATCAGAAAAGACTTGAAAATCTAATGATGAAAGCAATGAATTCAGAGAATCGCTTCCAGATGATATCACAAAAGCCTCTCTTATTTATTTATTTATTCAATGAACGCCTTGTTGGCGATGTAAAAAACAAAAAACTAAAATAAATTTAATAAATTTAAGACAAAAGTTGATGAGCATTCGATTATTTAAAATTTAAATGTTAATGAGGATGTTAATGTAATATTTTTTACTTTCTTTTAATTTCAATAATTATTATTCTTTTTATTTTCCATTTTTCTTTTCTATCCGAGTTGATCCAGGAGGCAATCAAGTGGATTTTGGAGATGAATAGGCAATTTCAATACAATACACTCAACCTTGGATGCATATGGTATGCATTTTTCCCGTTTTTTTTTCCGAATTTCAAAATTCCCTTATTGTTAGTAGGATTTAGTTAATTCTACAAGTATTTTTCTGTAAACTTCATTTTCAATATTTTATAGACATGTTCTTATCGAGCCGCTAATACCATTGTCACTATATTTCTAAATTTCTTTAAGTTTTTAGTTAAGCAGTGGACTAAGAACATCGAAATTAAGCTCATCACACTCTAAATACTCAGCTATCTTCTTTAAGCTGGATTTGTTACTCAATTTTTATGTCTCACCATTGCATCTCTCTAGTTCTCCCAATTTTTTTTTTCTTAAATCAGAATTTGCAAGTCTTTTTAAGAATCCTAATTTTTCTTTCATCAGCTTCTGTTCCATCTTTTCAAGACCAAGAGCCGAAAGGAGATTTGAAGAGAGTAAATTTTTTTTTAAATTCATCATTGTGCTCCCCGTTGTTTGAATTTTTTTTATCTCCAAATTATTTAGTGCTTAATTTTCCAATCCATATATTAAGACAGGTCTTACTAATACTTTATAGAGATGAATCTTTATATTCACATTTAAGTGTTTATTTTCGGTTTGTAGATATTTAATAGATATCATTGTTTTAAAAGCTGATTTTATACGATTTTCAATTTGTTCGTTATTGTTCTTCCTGTTAAGGTATACACCAAGGTATTTAATTTTTTCGAACATTTTTATCTCTTCATTGTACATTTCGGGCTTACTCTCATGTATTTTTGTTTTTTTCCCGAATACAATGAACTGCGTTTTATCAGCATTAAATTCTATTTCATTTTTAACTCCATATTTTTCGCTGTCCGTGATCTTGTGAAAAAAAGCCAACAATTGTTTAGTCATTAAGAAAAAAAAAGGTAATTTTCGTGAATATATATTATTAGCAAAAATTGAACTAAATTTTTTTAAAATGTAGACTAATAAAGATTGATGAGGAAAATCAAAGCGTATAATCCAAATAACAAATACAAAGAAGAGTAATAGTAATCCAGGAATCTGAAAATGAACAATCTAATGATGAAAGTAATGAATTCAGAGAACCGCTTCCAGATGATATCACTAAAACCTCGCTTAATTAATTTTTTTTCTAATAATCATATTTTATTTCGGGGGACTTTTGTCTTACATTATTTTTCTCTTTTTTTTATTATACTTAAATATGATATTATTAATTTTGATTTTTAACACGGGAAAGCTTCAGCTCAGAACAGGTTGACAAATAAATAAGTATTATATTATCTATAAGGCAATTCAAATGAAAAGCTGATTTCTCTATTGTTGAAATTAAAAATTAAACATTTTTTTAATAAAAATAAGGCCATTTAATTTTATTTATTTTTAAATTTATACAAAAAATTAATGAGTTAAGATTATTTGAGCAGTAAAATTAATTAATGTGCAGGAATAAAAAATAAAAGTGATAATAACCTTAAGTTATCCGCTAAAAGAATGAAATGAACAGAAACTATACTTAATTGAACCCAATAAAATGAATTTTGATCTGTTAATTGAATTATTAAACCCAATTAAATTAATCTTGATCAGTAAACTGAATTATTATTTAATAATAGTCCAATTATTTTCGGCCCTATCTATATAAATGTCTTTCTTTTTCTGTTGTAAATAAGTTCAAATAATAAATTTTACAAAAATATATTTCAATAAATAAAATGAGTGATGACGAGTACGTCCCACTTGAATTATATGAATCGCAAGAGTCTGATTCTGAAGAAGTGGAAGAGAGAAACATACTCAAAAAACGAAGAGGTATTAATCGAGAATGGATACATGTGTATATGTTTGATGACAATGATGCTGCAGATTTGTGATTAAAAAATGAAACAAAATGGTCAAAAGAAGATACCTATAGCACAAAAAAGGCATTGGTTTATCAGCCTAAAGATATTATAATGTCACAAGCAACAACAAGTACTCCAGCAACGAGTAAACCAACCGCTAAGCCTACTCGCAAACCAAAACAGACTGAAGTTACTGAAAATACTGATGAAATCAGTAATAAAAAGCCTAAAATAGGTGAAGATCAGGTAAGTGATTTAATTCTTAAAGCAAAAAGAGGACGTGGTAGACCTCGCAAAAATTAATACTACTATATCTTACACTTCTTTTTCTTTAAAATGTTACTTGATTCAAAAACTTTTTCTTTAAATAAAAAATACTTTTTCTGTTCAATGAAATTTATTTTTACTACCGCTTTTATTATTTATTCTCACCGTTATAACTATTTTTTGGGTCTTATTAATTATTTATTTTCTGCTCATATAAATTAATATTTGTTTAATATTATTTACTGCTCAATTAATAGCCGTCCAAAATTAATCATCTAAATAATCTATATTAGAAAAAAAATTTGAAATTAATCTTTAAGAAACCTAAAATTTCTTGAAAAATAGTTGTTGATTTTCATAAGATTTTTTCAAAAATAAACCATTTTAAAAGTTCTTATTTTCGAGGAACCAGCGATCCATTACGAGCATATTAAGCATAGACACACGTGAATAAAAAACAAATACTGAATAGTTATTAATTAAATTCTGGAAGTAAATCTTCAATAAACATTACACATAGAATAAAAATTTTCATGTATTATCTTAATAAAAATTTTTGACAAACCTTAATTAAAGATATTGGGATAAAACTTATCATTTAATGAATAAAAAATTTTTGTTTATAATTTTTCTTGATTTACTCGAATCTAAACAAAGTTACTCTTATATATAAAGCTCTGCTTCTCAATCTTAAAAATCCTATAAAATCTAGTTACGAACTTGAAGATTTTTGCAGAAATATACTAAGAAAATTTGAAGAAACTTTTTAAGATTTTAATTAAGATCTTGCTTGGAATATTAAAGATTAAAAAAAAACAAATTCAAGTTTTGTATAACAAACCAGAAATATGATACAGAAAATTAGGATACGTTAAAGATTTCAGTCGGAATTTTCAATAATTTATCATGGGTTTCCATGTATACATATTGATTTTTTCTTTTGGTATATATTGAGCAAAAACCCACTCCTTCGTAAGACATGCAACCCCATATACCGACTGAGCCTCCGGTCTTTTGAACTTTTGGGATACAGAACTTGGGATGATATATCTCATTTTGGAATTGTTTTGACAAAGACTCTAAATTTACAATTTAGGACTTCAAAGTTCGAGTCGTTGCTAAAAATAGCTGTATCCCTAGAAATATCCCGAACGGTTTTCGCCTTCTTTTATTCCCCATTCGATTGAAAAAAACTTATCGTATTGAATATTACAATTGTTAATAAAAAAGTTATCGCGACTGTTTCTTGGTCCATTTTTTCTCAATTTTTGGCAAATTTTTGGGAGTCTTTCTTTAATAAGATCAGCTATCAAGTTAATTGCCGCAATTTATTACAAGCATGGTCTAAAAAGGCACTAAATTTCTACTTAACCAAATAATTATTAAATACTTCACCAAAATAAATCACCAAAAAAATAATAAAAAATGAACCAAATAAATATATTTTTCACCAGAACAATTTTATTTCACCAAAAAAAAAATTATTATTTCATCAAATTTATTAATTACTTTAGTAGTAGTAGTAGTGTAAGCTGTAACACATACAGTGTGAGTGCAGTTTATAACGCTGCACTTTGTCAGCTTGTGGTTTTGGTTATGGCCACATACTTCTTAAGTTCATCAATTTCAGCTTCGGCCTATTGCTCCAAAAAATAAAGCAGGTCGAAAAGATAATGCAAAAAAATGTTTGGTTAAACAATAAAAAATGTTAAAAATTTAGACAATTTTTCATTAATTTGGAAATAAACTAATTATTTTTGGTTATTCACTTTTTTTTTATCTTATTAATTAAAAAATTTTGGGTTTCTTCTGGGTTTGTCCGAATAGCTTTAGCCTTCGTTTAAACCCTATTGTCACGATACAATGTAAAAAATTTAGAAAAATTTCGTAGAAAATTATTTTATAAAAAATAATTAAAATTAAAAACAAAAAGAGAAAAAAAATATTTAAATTTTAACTGAAATGAGTTTGATTCGATTAAAATGGTTATTCACTTATGGTTAATGAAATAAAGCAAAGAAAATTATCTAAGACAGGAATTAATTATTTCAGGTAATATTCTCTCGAAAAATAATTGATAGAAAAACAAAAAATTCTAGAACTTATGAATACAAAATTTTTTGTTTAGATACCAATGACACTTTGAAAATATAAATCAAAACTTTGTTTTATACACTTTAATATAAAAACTCTTTTAAAAAATAAAACTAAAATTTTTAAAAATGAGCCAAAATTCTACACTAATTTCAAAATTGAGATCAAACAAAAATTACCAAGCTTCTAAACTAGTTGAAACAAGAAAAAGGAGGAATCAATGTCAAGTCGTACAAGAAAACTTTAATTCTAGAGAAAAAATTTTATTTAAAATAAATCGTTATCGAAAAATTAATCATTGATTCTACCTTTTTTATATCAATTATCGATTCTACTTTTTTTTTATTCTATGTATCTTTCGAGTGGCTCCCGTTTCATTTTATTGGAGCTAATTAATAGAGATATTTTTATTTTTAAGCTTAAATGTTATAATTGATTAAAATAGAGAAAAAATGAGCTTTAATTAGATACCTAATTCAAGCATAAAAAATCATAATTAAAGATAATTTTAATCGCAAAAAAGTAATATTTTGGTTGTCCCTAAAACGCGGAATACTTTAAAAAAGTATAAAATTAAGTTTATTTTTTACAGGAATACTGCATCTCAGCAGCTGAATTTATATGTTTCAGGACATTTTCTTCTAAAAATAACTGATTTTTTTGCCACTTGTATTCCTGTAAAAATAAACTTATTTTTATACTTTTTTTAAGGTCTAAATAAAATCATTCATGATGATTAAATTAAATCTTTTAAAACAATAAAGTATACTTTAAAAATTGATTTATTTTTATTCCACATATTCCGCAACTAAATTCCGCAAAATAAAATTTAAATACTAAAATGCGGAATTCCTCGTTTTAGTGGGTCATATTGCGGAATAAAACACTAAAATTCAGTGCGGAATTCCGCAATCCGCGTTCCGCATTCCGCGTTTTGTTAAGGGACAACCAAATATTTTTATTTTTTTTTCAGTTTGATTCTTATTTTTTGTGCCAAACTGTATAGAAAAGGATAAAAACATGGGAATGCCGATGCAATTAGTAGACCAGTACTCTCATTCACACTTTTATATGAAAAAATTATTATTTTATGTAGAATCAAAACAATTCTTGACAAGTACACTGACGAACCACTTCTAAATTATCTTATAGGTGGTAAACACTCCACGGGATTATCTACATTGACGAAAACTTTGACGGAGCATTTGATATTTGCAAACGAAATAATCTGACAAGTGTTAAAGAACATCCGGCAGAGTTTCGAATTTTAATAATTTTATTATTTTAGGCTGAAAACTTTTTTAAGGAACCGATTTCTCATTTAAATTTTTTAAATATCATTTCATTGAACAATTCAAGCTAAAGAAAGCCTAAGTTTTAATTTTAAAACATGGATAGATCAAAACTCTGAAATATCTTCTAGAAAAAAAGATCAAAAATAAAAAACCATACTGATCCAAATTAGTCTATTATTTAAAGCTTTCTTTTAAAAAATTACATTTAAAAATTATTTTAAAACAACACGCATCTATTTTATCAGCATGCAAAAAAAAAACAAAAAACCTTTAATCTTTTTTAAAATAATTATTTTGATAAAAAGTGAAAATTTAAATCTTTTGAAAGCAAAATAAAGATATAATTAAAAATTAAGCTGAACAAAGTATAAAATAATCTAAAAATATGAAATTTAAAATTAAAAATAAGATAAAAAGCTTTGACGATTTAAGATAATAACTCGTAAAGCGGCTATAAATAAATTTGACAACATTATGAAGAAACAATAATTTCAAAGACTTGACATAGAATTCAAAATGGCCGAAAAATTGTTGGAAAGAAAAATTGCCACCTTGTTCACAAGACTGGACATTGACGGAAATGGATTGCTCGACCAAGCTGATTTGGGAAGATGGGCTGACAAATTGTTGGCATCTAGAAGTTTAGATGCTGAAGGCGAAAAACAACTTAGAGCTAGACTTGACTTTTTGTGGACTGCTTTCTTTGCTCCAGCTGATACTGATAATGCTGGCACAGTTGACCTTGCTAAAATGACCAATTATTTAAAGGATATGGTTGCCGATGAGGCCAAGAGACAAGATTTAAAGTCATTGTTGCCACAAATTTTTGATGCCATCGATTCAGACAAGAGTGGTTCACTCAACAAAGAAAAATATACCAAATTTTTCAAAGCCTTGAATGTGAACGATGAAGCTCTTGCCAACAAAGTATTCGAATCGATTGATTCAAAGGGAGCTGGATCAGTTTCAAAAGAAGAGTTTGCTGAATTTGGCAAGAATTTTTTCACATGTGCTGAAAACGAGCCAGCCAGTTTACTTTTTGGACCTTTGGTAAATTAAAAAACAAACAACCAAGATACATAGTATAATATTTCTAGTGCAGATTTAGTTCAGATATTTTTCAGTTTATTTTTATTTATACTAATAAATTGATTTATTCTTTTTTTTCTTTTTTAATTTAATTCCAAGGCTAAGTTTTTTTTTGTTAGCTAAATTTTAGCTTAAAATATTTTGTCAATAATTGATATATTAGTCCTTATTATTATGACAAAGATTTTAGTGCAAACAAGAATTTAAAAGTCAATTTAATTTAAAAGTCTATGAGACTTTGATTTGGGTCTATATTCTGGACGGCGAATAAATCATGTCTTGGTGAAAACTTTCATGATTTTTAATTTTACATTTAGATTATACAATTGATATATAAAATGATTGTGAATAGTCTAACCATTTTGAATATTGAAGTGGCTCAAATAAAATTTATGAAAACATATTTTCTTTTAATATTTAACATTCTTTGAATTTTTTCTAATTAAATTTTTGAAAGATAATAATAAGAAAAAATAAATTAAATGTTTTATTTTTTGAGAAAGATTTAAATTTTATTTTATAAAAAACTTTTTTTTTACAAAGCCTTTGATAGCTTGAGCATTTTGTTAAGTCTTCTAATTATTCAATATTATCATTAGTATCATTTATTAGAACAATTGTTTAGGCTGTCTATTGATTAAAAAACAATTATTAAATATACATTTGTTTTTTCAATAAGCAGACTTTTGTTTAAACTTTAATCTAGCACTTTGGATTTTTCGATTTGGAATTATTGAATTTTATATTAGGATTTTAAAATTTTTTCGAATTGAATTTTGTGAATTCTTTTTTTTCTTAATTGAGATTAATTTTTTTTTCTATTAAAAATTATTCTATGTGTATTTCTTCTACCTGAAATCTCATTAAAAAAATCTTGAATATTTCAAGAAAATTAGAGAAATGGTATGTGTCCTTCTGCTTCATGGTAATTTTGTGGCCAAAATAATTAATAAAAACTTTAAAAAATCTAACATGTAACATTATTTAAAATGATTTTTTTTTCTTTTTTTTAATTTATAGCCAATCTAAAATATAGCATTAAATTATTAATAATATGTGAAATTTATTCACATTCAAAACACCACCTTAATTTAAATTTAAAGGAATTAATCAAATTAATGTTGGTCAAAAAATTTATTTAAAAGCTAAAATATCTACTGTAACTAATTTTAAAAAAATGAACACTGCTATTTTTTAATCAATTAATGGCCCAAAAAGCAATGAAGCTGGATCCATATCTGCACAAGTAAAATAATTTTTGCCAAATTCAGTAAATTCTTCTTTGCTGAGTGTACCATCTGAATTAACATCCATTGATTCGAATACCTGATTTGCGACCATTGGGTCGTGTATATTTAAGCTTTTAAAATAATTGGCAAATTCAAGCTTTGTCACCGAGGCGCTTTTGTCCGAGTCAATAGCGTCAAAAATGAGCGGCAATATAGACTTGAGCACGTCTTTTTTATTATCATCAGCCACCGCAGTCTCAAAGTAAGCGTACATTTCATCAAAGCTAATCGAACCTGACTTGTCTGTATCAGCTGGATCGAAGTATTCCTTCCACATGGTGTCCATTTTGGCTCTTAGATTCGCTTCGCCATCAGCATCTATGTTCCCGTAAGAGACCAACTTGTCAGCCCATTTGGCCAAATCGGTCTGGTCGATTGATCCGTTCCCGTCCACATCCAATCTTTGGAACAAAGTGGCAACTTTTTTTTTAAGCAATTGTTCGACCATTTTTAATTGAAAATAATTTCTAAAAAATTTATTTAAAAAATTCAAAACTTAAAATAATGTTTTCAATGAGCAATTTTTGCCTATAGAGACATTATTTGAAATAAGTTTATTTCATGATTTGGTAAAAAAAATTAGGTCTTATCGATTTATTTTTTTTTGTCAGATTTGCTAGCTTAAGTTTAGGTTCTAATTTCCTCAAGACAAGTTTGATTAAATTGTGAAAAGCAAATATTTTCGATTAATTAGTTCTATCAATCTCTTCGGATTGCTCCAACAAAATTCAGATGAAATTTAATGCAATCTCAAGTTTGCTTTACGTTGGGTTTAAATCGTGATAAAGAATTAGTTTTGTCAATCTAATTCAATCTTTAAACAAAGCGCTAAATTCATCAACCTAGGGAAGTTATTTTTTTAATATTATTAATGACTTGGTTTGTTTCGCAGCGATCAATATTTTTAGAATTTTTAAAATTAATAAATCAGCAAAAAATCCAATTCAGTCCCGTATTAAGCTGTCAATTTGTTGTTAAACCTACTAGGAATAGTTAACAGCAATTTTCATTGATTTACAACTTAACTAGTTTGATCAGGAAGCAAATATTTTATCTAGAGCTTTGAGTAAACTTAAATTAAAAATCAATGATTATTTCCTTTTTAAGTTCTGTAAACTAATTAGACATGAATTTTTTAATTGTAAAATTTTTAATTAAGATATGTTTACTTTCAGGACCAATTTTGTTTAAAGAGACATTTTCGAGTAAGAGGTTTTTAGAAATAGAAAATTTAACAAAAAATTTAGCACAAAAAGAGGGCATCTTGAAGTTGATGATCAATTCAAAATATCATTTCAATTCAAAACGTTTATTTTTAGATATTAAAATAAATATTTGATTTAATTAAAATAATTTGAATGTAACATGATTAACATTTTATGTTTACTTAAAAAATAAAAAAGAATTGAATAAACATTTTCTCAATCCATTGATAAAATCGATTTTTATATTTAAATGTATTTAACTGATTTTTTTAAAGTTTATTTTAATTTAATTAAATCCAGAGTTGGTCAAAAGTCAAAGTCAAGTGTGGACTTTGACTTAAATTTTTTTCCTTTTTCAAGTCAAGTCAAAACTTTGACTTTAAAACTTATTTTTTTGAAGTCAAGTAAAAACTTTTTTTTTTAATTTTTTTTTCTTAAAACGACGCTTTCTTAAGGATTCTTATTTGAGAGGCCGCTAAAATAGCTACCTGGAACGGT
Organism: Brachionus plicatilis; assembly: GCA_010279815.1. NCBI lineage: Eukaryota > Metazoa > Rotifera > Eurotatoria > Ploima > Brachionidae > Brachionus > Brachionus plicatilis. The sequence goes on along the minus strand of QEOQ01000106.1, from coordinate 140,739 downwards.
AAAAAATCATATGACTGTGATCCTGACAGATGGATTGCCGCTTCAGGTAGCTATTTTAGCGGTCTAGTTCAAGTCTAAATTATTAAAATGAAAGTTAAAGCCAAGACTTTAAAATAAATAAAAAAAATTTCAAAGTCTGACTTTTACTTTGATTCCAAAATAAATTCAAATTAAAAGTCGACTTTGCCTTTGACTTTTAACGTTTCTGACTTTAAAAATTGACTTTTTACCAACCCTGATTGAATATTTTGAACTGATCATCAACTTCAAAATGCCAAAAAGAGTTCTACATATCAAGTGAAAATGAATACTACATATCAAATGCTAAAGCTTAAAGTCAAAAATTTAATACTTTAAAACTTAACTGATCTAATGCTTTTGATAACTAGAAAAATTAAATGCTAAGTCCTAAAATTTTACAAAATCAAATAAAAATGAACGTGATTGAAAAAATATTTATTGAATAAGAGCTTTGAAATTTTAAAATAAATTTTACAGATACTTGATTTTTAAATTGAGGTTTTTTGACATGGCATTCAGATGTTGTCTGCTTTTGAAAATTCTTTTATTAAAATAAAAAAAATATATACGAATGTTTAGTTTATAATAAATAATAATTATTCACGAGTTTAAATTCTAGGCTTTTAAAGTGGTGAGGAATAACAGGTTCGACAAAAAGAATCCTTCTTTGTTGAGGTGAATACACCGATGGGATTTGAGCATTTGATCCATATTTTTCGTTTATTGTCTTTAACTTCAAGTTAAATTGCTTGCGTAAATTACTTTTAAACAGTAATTACATACAAAAGGAATAATAAGTTATTAATAAAAAATAATTAAAACCTTTTTTAAATGATTTATATAATTTTGGCATTTTTCTTTGGCCATTTCGGCATCAGCTTCTGATGCCGAAATGGCGAAGTCAAAAAATGTCAAAATTCTCAAAAAAAGTAGTATTTTTTGGAATTTTTACTTTTTACGTAAAATTACGTAAAAGAAAGTAAAGTAAATTTTAATTTAAAAAAATTTTACTGGATGATCCGGTAAATTTACTTTTTTTTACTTTGGTAATTTTACGTTAAATTACGTAAAATTACGTAAAAACAGTTTTTCGTAGCAGTACTGTATATTCAAATTATTTTTTCTTATTATTTTCTTTAAAAAATTTTAATTAAAAAAAAATTCAGAGAATGTTAAGTAATAAAAAAAAGGCAAAAAATCCAGAGTTGTTTTAAAAGTCACAAGTTTCAAGTCAAGTCCAATTTCCGACTTTTTTTTTGATTTTTTTTAAAATGTTGTTTTTTTTCAAAAGTCCAAAAACTTATCAATTTTTTTTCTAGATGAATATCATGACAAGAAAATTTTTAATAGTATTTTAAAATAATAAATTGTGTTGATCTTGATGACTCGAAGTTCCGAGATTCCAGGGTCAATTTTATTTCCAGTTTTACAAAGGCTTGTATTTATTTGAGCATTAAAATAATACTGAACGAGCATTAATTTTTTATTTTTGAGCAGTAAATTTAATAGAAACAAACATTAATTTTTTTAAAAAATATCATTAAACAATCTTTTTTAAGCATTATAAAAGTAAAAAATGCACATAAAATTTATAAGAAAATAACATTAATCAAAACATTATGGTACTAGTAAAGCACTTTTTGCTTTGCAGGTCTGCCTCGTTTACTTTTGCTACCAATTTCTACATTTTTGGCTTCAGGTGGTGGTTTGAAGTACTTAAATCTTATTTACATTCCAATGTTATGTTTAAACATGTAATTTTTTAAGAATCCAAGACAACTCCAAGTGCTTTTTTTCCAATCGTTGTTTTTTGGAATAAAAAAAAATCATTTACCAAATTGTACATTTTTGAATATGGCAAATGAATTGAATCTATCATTGTCATAACGATGGATTTCTTTATCAGAAATCTTAATTTTATCATTTGCTGGTAAATGTTTAATTCTTATTTTCATTTTTTTTCTTATTTTATTATTAAATGTAAGATTTTTCCTCCTAAATTTTTTTCATTTTTTTCCTTAATGTCAGCACGTAAGTCAATTAATGTTGATTTTATAAAATTATTGTTTAGTTCAAATAAATTAATGCTCATTTATATATAACTTTTTTACATATTAACCAAATAAATTTTCCTCTTTTTCCATTTATCTAGAGTAATTATTCAAGTAAAATTATATTCAATGGAAGATCACGAAAAACCGCCTATTTCTCAACTACTGTCAATATATTTATTTCATTTTTCATTGCCTAACATGATCTGAAGTCCGGATTTGGACTTTTTTTAATGACTTGGACTTTATTTTGGCACTTATAAACAACTCTTAAAAAATCCTTTATAAAAATGGTTTAATCTTTTGTTTTTGAATTACAAAATGTATCTAATGTTGAAATAACATTGAAAAAGTGCGATGTTTTAAATACTTTTTTCAGTCTCAAATAAAAAAATAATTTTAAGTTAATATTGCAAGCATTTTCATATTTGAAATTAAATTCTTGAATGAAATAGAATGAGTTTAATTTTTATTTCGAAATTTGAAAAAAAAATTCTCTTTTAACTTTTGAAAAATTTATTTATTTATTTGTTTATCTGTACTGAGCTAATGCTCCTTCAGAATAAAAATAAAATATATGAAAAAAATATGAAAAAAAAAGATAAATAATTCATATAGATGTTAATTAATATTCAATCGTTGAAAAACTCGATCTAGTGAACCATAGTTCAGATATTATGCGAACAATTCTTGTTCTTGGGTTTGTGAACTATAAGTTCACCTCATTTTTTTGCTCACGAAAAGGTTATTTATCTAAATAGATGAAAAAATTTAAAAATAGGTGAACAATTTTTAGATTAGGTGAAATCAAAGTTAAAAAAAACCTGAGAACAGGAATTTTCCAAGTAATAGAACACCCTTAGTTCACCTAACCGACCCTAATTTGAAAGAATAATTTTGCTAAAAAATACTGAAATTAAAATTTTAAAAATATAAAAATAAATTTATTGATCAAAAACTAAAACAAAATTAAATTTTAAAATCAATTTCTTCTTAAACCAAAGGTCCAAAAAGTAAACTGGCTGGCTCGTTTTCAGCACATGTGAAAAAATTCTTGCCGAATTCAGCAAATTCTTCTTTTGAAACTGATCCAGTTCCCTTTGAATCAATCGATTCGAATACTTTGTTGGCAAGAGCTTCATCGTTCACATTCAAGGCTTTGAAAAATTTGGTATATTTTTCTTTGTTGAGTGAACCACTCTTGTCTGAATCGATGGCATCAAAAATTTGTGGCAACAATGACTTTAAATCTTGTCTCTTGGCCTCATCGGCAACCATATCCTTTAAATAATTGGTCATTTTAGCAAGGTCAACTGTGCCAGCATTATCAGTATCAGCTGGAGCAAAGAAAGCAGTCCACAAAAAGTCAAGTCTAGCTCTGAGTTGTTTTTCGCCTTCAGCATCTAAACTTCTAGATGCCAACAATTTGTCAGCCCATCTTCCCAAATCAGCTTGGTCGAGCAGTCCATTTCCGTCAATGTCCAGTCTTGTAAACAAGGTGGCAATTTTTCTTTCCAACAATTTTTCGGTCATTTTTCTTTTCCTAACACTTTTATCTTTAATTTTTTTTAGCTTAATATTTTATCAAAATTTATACACAAGCTTTTGCGTCATTCAAAGGTATTATCTTTCTAAAAGATAATTACTATATATTTGAATGATTTTCTAAAATTATCTTTTAGAAAAAATGATGATTTTTATTTCACGAATATTCTATTTCTTTTTAAAAAATAAGCACATTAAATTTATTTTTGCTGTGATCAAAAATTTTTATCTTTGCATTAATTTATCTTAAAATTATCAGTTACCTTTGATTTTTTTATATTTAATAATCAATGAGTAGATTTAATATAAATAAAGAAAGCCTGAAGAAGAAATTTTTATAAAAACAAAAACAAATTAATTAAATCTAAAAATGGCCGAAAAATTGTTGGAAAGAAAAATTGCCACCTTGTTTACAAGACTGGACATTGACGGAAATGGACTGCTCGACCAAGCTGATTTGGGAAGATGGGCTGACAAATTGTTGGCATCTAGAAGTTTAGATGCTGAAGGCGAAAAACAACTTAGAGCTAGACTTGACTTTTTGTGGACTGCTTTCTTTGCTCCAGCTGATACTGATAATGCTGGCACAGTTAACCTTGCTAAAATGACCAATTATTTAAAGGATATGGTTGCCGATGAGGCCAAGAGACAAGATTTAAAGTCATTGTTGCCACAAATTTTTGATGCCATCGATTCAGACAAGAGTGGTTCACTTAACAAAGAAAAATATACCAAATTTTTCAAAGCCTTGAATGTGAACGATGAAGCTCTTGCCAAAAAAGTATTCGAATCGATTGATTCAAAGGGAACTGGATCAGTTTCAAAAGAAGAGTTTGCTGAATTTGGCAAGAATTTTTTCACATGTGCTGAAAACGAGCCGGCCAGTTTACTGTTCGGACCTTTGGTTTAAGAAGAAATTGATTTTTAAATTTAATTTTGTTTTAGTTTTTGATCAATAAATTTATTTTTATATTTTTAAAATTTTAATTTCAGTATTTTTTAGCAAAATTATTCTTTCATATTTTAAAGGAAGAAACTTGAAAGTTATTTATTCAAGAATTATTTATGGCTTTTAAATTGGAAAAGAAAGGAGATTTTAATCATCAATCAAAAATGTTATGCATTGTATTGATTATTTAACTGAAAAGGAAATAAAAGTTAAGTCATTATAATATATTCACTCATAAGAATTGTTTATTTTTTTTCTATTTGTTTTTATAAAGTTATTTAAGAAAAAAATTATGAAGATTCAGATGTTAGTATTTTTTAATGCAGTTTTTTAAATCAATTATTAAATTTTAAGATTTTGAATTTTGAATTTTGAATTTTGAATTTTGAATTTAAGCTTTTTTTTTAGTTTATTCCCCTTCATGGCTTTTTAATGATATAATAAAAATATTAATTAAAGATTTAAAAATATCCTTTATTAAGTTAAAATTGAGTTTTATTTTGAATTGTCAGAGAAAAAAAAAAAGAAAAAGAAATTGAAAATGTTTTTAATTTTTTATATTCTTGATATTTAAGCCAAAAATTACAAATAAAAAGAATTTCCATCGACTTTTTTTCCATCATCCAAAATAAAAACAGACCGAGTTTTAAAAAAAATAAACAGGGTCATTTTTCAATATAAATTATTTTAATTTCTTTAAAATAATATTTGCTTGATACAAAATTATACTTAAAATGAACTCAAAACAATAAATGCAATAAAAAGATAATGACCTAAAATGATAGTTAACTTAAAACATTTTCTTATAGTTGTTTTCAACATTTGTTTTGATTATCTTTCTAGCTTCATTAAACCTTTTATTTTTTACTGAAAATAAAAAATAAGCTCTAACTAACTTAATCGAATTAATTTAATAATTTTTTTATGAATGCAAAAAGAGTTTCTTTATAAGAAGTCCCAAATTTCATTTACAAAATTTAAAGTGAGAATATTTCAAATTGTGATAAATAAAAAATCTTGTTTTTAATTAAACTTAATACAAATAAACTTAACTAACAATTACTAATTCTAAAACCTTTTATATTTGATTTAAGGCATTACACTTTAATTTAGTTTAATCAAAAATTGAATATAAAATTCATGGCGGTTATATAAAAAAAAACCTAAAAATTTTTATTCTCAATTACCATATAACATTCTTAGCTCAATTAAAATTAAGAATTTTTTAGCTTGAAAATTGACTTTATAGAAAAATTTTTAAAAAATTCAACTTTTGCCAAATCAACATTTATTTAAAAGATGATCAATAAATGTTCGCTTGGCAGAACATTTTTCTCCCAGGAAAAAAATTTTTTGCTTATTTTTATCAATTTAAATTGAATGATTTAAAAATGAACTTGAATGTTTTCTAAAACAATTTTAAGAGGTGATCAAAAAAACATGTCATTTTATCACTGGAAAATTTTTTATATAAACTTGTAAATTTAGTTTAAATTTTGATATAGAGTTAGACTAAATGAGATAAAAATGAAATTGATTATCACACTTTTCATCTGCATGTTAGTATCTTATGTGAATGGAAGCCAACAAGTTCAAGTGGTTCAACAAGTTGAAAATATGATTCAAAATTTCATCAACCAAGTGATGGCAAATTTGCAAGAAAAATCTGTCCACGGTCATTCTGGTCTATGGAAAATTTTGTTGAATATTTTTTTTTTTATTTTAAACAATAAGTAAATGCTGAATCATTTTAGCAATTTTTTTTAAACAACAGTCTTCAATCAACATAATCAACTTTTTTAGAAATTTAAAAAAATAAAAGCTAAATTTAAATATTTTTGATATTTTTTCGATTTCTCTAAATCAAGAACATTATTTTCTTCTTACTAAAAGAAAACCTCATAGTCAAATCATAACAATAACAAGTTGCGCAATAATTTCGATAAAAAGCAATAAATTTTCAATTAACTCAAACATTTATTCAAAAATACCCAACTTGAAAATTAAAAAAAACAAAAACAACCGTTTGTTACATAACTGCTTTGGAAAAAAAAGCTTTTTTGAGGCAATTTAGCTTTTAAAAGAAAAAGTTAACAGTTATTTCTTAAATTTGAATGAATGACATTTGTTTGGTATAAAATTACTAAAATTCTGGCGGCTATTGCTTTGCCAATTGTGCAATTTAAAGACCTAGGGGCTTTCTTTTGCTCATTGTCCAAAAAGGAATCTTTAATAATGTTTTCGATGTTTATTTTTTTAAAAGATTTATTTTTTTTTCAAATAAAAATTCAAATGAGCTTCTTTTAGATTGGTATCATTAAATTAGCAGAGTACCTAGAAAATGATTTAAAAAATTTTGCCTTAACAAAATCTAAAACAACAACAATTTAATTTGAAAAAGAAAATGGATAATTTTTTATTTAATGAAATTTACAAGAATACGCAACGCCTAAGAAGCCGAAATCATGTTGAAGAAAAACTCCTCAAGGAACTGCTCTACGGCCATAAAGGATACGCCGAAAAATTACAGTAAGTCATTTTTTATGTTTTTTACAAAGATTATCTTTTAAATTTCTTTGTAATAAATTTTTTATTTAATTTCGATAAAAAGATATTAAAAAAGAACACAAATAATTAAGATTTGTCTGGAGAATTGCTAATAGATTATTTTGCCAGAAAATTGTTATGCTTAATTTAGTATCTATCAAGGATCGTTAACTTGTCATTTAAAAAAATAAAAGATTACAGTTTATAAAAAAAATAAACCATAAAAAATATCCAGTTAACAATTAAAAATAATAAAAATAAATAAAGATAAAATAAGGAATTATTAAACGTGTTTGGTTAGTTTGGTGATTATTCTATTAAATTTTGTATGCATTCTGCGAAAAATATTTTATTGATTAAAGGCAAAAATTTTATAAGAATAACTAATTTGATATTAATTTAAATATTTATTGATTAAACCGATTTAAAAATTATCAAAAAAGAAATTTTTTTTCACACTTTTTTGGACACGAACAGAATTTCAATTTTTCATTTGAGCGTTTTCATATAACAAAATTTTCTTCAGCAGATTTAAATCAATTTTGAAGAAGATAGAATCTTAGATGATTGTAAATTAATGATGGCAACATTTTTTTCAAAGCTTTGTTGATAGCTGCTTAAAAATAGATCTGCATTTTTTTTGTTTTCATTTGACTCACTTTGGACTCAAAATTAGAAAAGATAATTTAAATAAACTGAAATAATTTCTTGTTGATTTACTTGTCCATTTTTTAATGGTAATAGATTTATTTGAAAATAAATATTTGTTTTTTTAAAGGTTTCTTTTTTATTAAATATTTTTGTTAAATTTTATTAGAATAGTGCTAAAAATATCTGCTCTATAAAAATATTTAAAAAAAAGTTGATTGAATTTAAAGATTTATTTTAAATTGACAAATTAAAATAAGCAATTCAAATGAACCTAGAAAATCTGATTTTTGATATAGGATTTTTACTTTTAATAAAAATCTTATCACGATCTAAAAATTAAAATCATTTTTTTTTGTTTAATTTAAAAATTTAAATTTATACTTTTTTTCACTTTTATGTAAACATCGGCATTGGAAGAGTCTTTTTATGACAAGAAGATAATTTTTTATAATTTAATTATTAAGAATACTGTTTAACATTTTTTAACAATTTAACTTGACGTGCTTCTATAAATAAGTTGGTAAGCTAAAATTTTAAACTTTGTTTAAATGTTTTATCAAGAAACAAAGCGTTAGTCTTTTAATTTTTAAAAAAAAAAAGGTGAAGTTAAATAAAAAAATATTTTTTTTTATTTGGTGTTATGCATTATTTTCTCGTTCCCTAATTATAATTAGGATATCAAATAATTAAACGAAAACTTGATTTAAAAAAAATTTAAAAAAAATTAAAATTTAAAAAAATAAAAAAATTTTTCTGAATTTGAAACTGAATTCATTAAATTATTCTTCAGAATCTTTTTATTTAATTACTTAAAATTTGCATTTTTTTCGATAAGTTTAAAAGAAATTTATAAAATACTCTCTTAAATAAATTCAAATGGTATCAGAGATCTATTCAATTTTAACTTAATTTAATATTGATTAGCATGCTCGCTTTGTGACTTGATCAAAACTCTGATTATATTTTAAAAGTGAATTTTTAAGGAAGAAAAGTCAGCTAAGTGAAATGGATCTGAAGCAATTTTTCAGCAGAATTATTTTTATCCTTTAAATACTTTAATTGATATCAGTCTTAAAGAAAATTAAAAGGACAAAATGAGTTTTTGAGTCAAATAAAACAATTTTTAAATTTAAATATAGCTCTTGTCATTTGAGATAATTTAATTCTGTCAAAAAATTAATGGGATGAGGGTTGTCAAATATTTACAACTCCATTAAAATTGAATCCTAAACAACTTTGTAAATTTTCATAAGAACCATAAATTCAACTTCAATATTTTGTTTTGCTTATTTAAAGTATTTTAGTTGAAAATAAAGACTTGCAAAAATTTTAAACTAAATTCTAGATTGGCATAAAATTTGAAAAAAAAAAATCTATTATTAGTTTTTCATTTATGTTCTAAATGATCTTTAATCATTTGGTTTATAAAGAATTAATAATTCAGGACTAGAATATTTGTATGTACAGATTCTGAAACAAAAAAATATTTTAAAAAACTTTTTTGTTTACTTTTTTCAATTTTGAGTTATTTATTAGATCAAAAAATGGACTTTTTTATATAAACATGATAGTAAAAAAAATGAAAAAATTTTTCTTGCTCCTCTTAAGATCACCTGTTACAAAGAATCTCAGGAATCGGTTTAAGATGATGATTTAGTTTTGAGCTAAACACTAAATACTTCCATGTACTTCTTTTTTTCAATATTAAAATGTTTAAATTAAAATTTGTAAAGTAAAACACTTAAAAAATTGGAGAAGACCCGTCAAACAATTGAACAAGATTATTACTACATGAGTTTAGAGATGAAAGAATTGGGCATTTTAAAAAACCAAAACAGATCTAAAGACTCTCTGATACCATTGGAAACAGAGCGAAAATTCTATGAATCTGAACAAACGTATTGCGACGAAAAAACCAATGATGTGGACATTAAAGATGATGATTGTGGATTTGATGAGTTCAATTTTTCCAAAGTTTTGAACAAAAGACGAACTTCTCTTCAAGCACCTGAATTGCCAAAAAGTGTCGAGAATAAAAGAAAATTTTCTTTGGATAGTTCAGGTGTACCATTGTCAAAAAGTGCCTTTTACACCATTAATAATGAAAAAAAAAATATCAAAAGTGCATTGCATTATTTGCCTGAAGAAAATAACCTAGAACATAGATCTTTATGTTCAGGCTCTTTTTTGAAGTCCGATTTAGATTTTTCTCAAAAGGCATCCCAAGCCTATTCAGCAAGGACTCAGTATTCGGTCAAAAGCGGCTTGACTAATCCGACCACATTGTCCAATCTGTCTAACTTGACATCGAATTCTCAACGCAGGTCAAGCTATTTGCCGAGCTCAAGTACTCGCCTTCCAAAGATAAGGAAACACGAAGACGAAAAGAAGCGCCAAGTATCGTTCGGCAAAGTTGAACTAAATCAGCTTGAAATTCCAACACTTTATCGCCATTCAAATGTAGCTATGGAAAAATTTAAACTAGATCCACACTTTTATCTGCCAAATGGCCACTTGAAGCGAAGATACTCATTGCCAAAGCTGGACGAAACATTGGATGCCATTAAAAATTGTAGGTACATTCGAAGAGGTTCCAGTGAACAGGAGGACAATATTGATGTCACAAATATATTCAAAGATATTTTCCAGAATGATATACTATCTGGCAATATGGAAAGGTCATTTATCAATGAAGAAGATGATGATGATTATTAGGCTCCAGTACTTTTAATATTTTAACCGGTTATCTTATTTTATTTAGAAGTGTTTTTGTCAACAAATAATTTATTAACATTGAAATAAATGATTTAAAACCAATTCAAAATACTTTTTATTTAAGATATTGAAGAATAGAGATTGTTTTATTTTAAAAAAATTTAAATTATCACATTTTCGGGCAAATTGAAGTTTGAGATAAAAATCAAAATATCAAAATATAAATTGTAATATTTTTTTAAATAATAGAGAAAAAAATAAATTTTTCAAAAGCAATTACTTGACCTGTCATGTCAAGTTTATTTTCATATTTTAAATTTTAAAATTTAAAATATCCCTTTTTTTTTAACTTTAATAGGTTTAAATATTTTAATTGATTTTAGTGAAAACTTAGTTTGAAAGACAAAAAAATTAAATGTTTTAAAATTTAAAATTTATTAAAGTAGAAAAATAAAATTATTTCAGTTTGAATGAATCGATATAAAAGTGACAAATTTGAATATTTGAATTAACTTAACCTGAATTATTTAAATTATTGATTGTTTTTGTTAAATAAATCAGAGATCAATCATTTTAATGTTAATTTGATAATGAGCCATTATTAGACATAACATGTCTAGTAATGTTTAGTATTTATTTCTTAGAAATTATTAAAATCATTAGATTATTTAAGTTTTAAAATTTTAAATGATCGTTTTGTTCTTAAAATTTGATCTGAAACTTCAATTTGCCCATTTTCACTCGAATACAATTACTTTTATTTTGTATTTTATTTTTGAAAAATATTTTTAAAACTTAATTTCAGATTTTTTTAAGGCAAGAAGTAAAATCATGATTTTAACTTGAAATTTCATTACTTTTTATTTCAAATAATAATATTCGCCAAAGTCAAAAAAATATTAAAGTCTGAATCTGAAAATTCAATTAAGCCAGGTAATTTGTGGGCAAAAAAATTATGAATTATTTGCATTTACTGTGTACCCTTGCAAAGAAGTCAGGGTTTAAAAACATGTTAAAGAGAACCCAATTTGTCGGCCATTTTATTAAAACCAGAGGTTTTTTTTAGAGTTGCTTAAATTCCCAAATTACAATCCAACTCAAAGGCTTTAATTTTTTTTTAACTCCGGATTTTAATTTAAAAAAAAAATTTTAAAAAGTCCGCACTTAGACGTGACTTAAGACCCTTTTTATTTCATTTTTTTCCATCATAAAAAAATTTTGTTCCAACAAAAATAATCTTAATTTTAATATTTATGATTTTAGATTTGATTTAAAAAAGATTTGTCAAAAATGATTATATTTATCGAACAAAAATAAAAAAAAGAAGTAACAAAAATGGTTGAAAAAACCACCAAGTATTTTTGTTTTGTTAAATCCGAATTTGGTCTAAATGCAGAGTTACAAAACAAAAATCTAAAATAAAGGAAAAACTAACAAAAAATAACATCAAATGCAGATTTTCAGTTTTAATCAAGAAATAAACTTCAAATTGAAATTTACAAGAACAGAGATAAAAATTAATCGAAATATTTTTTTATTATTTTTAAATAAATAATTTATATTCTAATTTAAAAAAATAAAAATTTGAAAATTTGAAATTTATTTGTTAAAACGAAGTGTCTATTGACACATAGTGTTGCAATAAATTATTTAATGACACACTTTGTTGCAATAAATTATTTTAATGACACACTTTGTTGCAATAAATTATTTTATTGACACACTATGTATATCCGACAAAAAAACCATGCTTATTTTTGAAATGTTTAACTTAAAAAATCTTAAATTTTTGAAAAATAATAAAAATAATTCATAATTTAACAATGGATGAATTTGATGTTGAATACAAAAATTTGGATTTTTTTGACGAAAAATTCGAATCTTTCCAACATTTGAAAAATGAACTCGATAAGTGGTGTGATCTTAACTACGTACCTATTAAGACTCGTACTTCAAACCGCCTTAAACTCGATGATGAAGTCTCCAAATTGTTAATATATTCCAGCGTCTATTTTACTTGTGTACATTATGGTGAACACCGTGCTAGAGTTACATCAAAAGGTCTATGCTACTAACTGCCCTTTTAAGATACATATTAAAGCTGATATTTTAAATCGAAATATGTACGTATGTAATTATGAGTTAAAACACAATCATTTAATTGGACCAGAAGTATTTTGTAGCTACCCAAAGAACCGACGACTAGACGATAATGAGCAAAAAGAAGTCGAGAAATTGTTGGCCGTCGATCCTGTTCATCGAAAGTTAAAAAGACATATCACAGTGAGCACAAATAAGGCAATTACTAGCTACGACATTTACAATTTAAAGGCTAAAATTGTTAACAAACAAAACAATTATGTAAACGACGAGGGTAAAAAAATAAAAAATTTAATCGAGAAATTAAAAAACGAAGACATTGACAACCAAGTTGTTTTTTGTTTGGATGAAGATAGTCAATTAAAATGTTTATACATTCAAACAAATTTTCAAGCTGACTGGTTTAAGAATTACGATACTATTGTCCATATCGATGGTACATTTAAGTTGAACGTAGAAAACTATTTGCTTTATGTGTTACTGGTTCAAGATAGTAATTGTCATGGTAGACCAGTTGCTTACTGCTTGATGAAAAATGAAACCAACGAAAACTTAGAATTTTTTTACAAAACGTTCGTCGAATACAACAATGTAGAGTTTGTCAAACTCGTAATGGTCGATAAAGATTTAAGTAATTTATATCTAATTCCGAATTTTTTTCCAAATTCTGTAACTCTATTGTGCGTTTTTCATGTTGTCAAATACTTAAAATCTGTCGTTGGGAAGTTGGTTGCTAGTCAGTGTCTAAAAAATGATTTCATGGAATCAATACATGGAATGATTTACGCTTTAAACGAACAGGAATATAATGACAATTATACCGAACTAAGAGAACGTGCCAAAAAATTTAAAGATTTTTTATCCTATTTTGAAAAAAACTGGCACAGTTGTCAAAAGTTATGGGTCAGGTATTTTAGACAAAAATTACCAACGCTTGGTACCCACACTAATAACCATTTGGAGAGCTATAATAATAATATAAAAATATCGATTAAACCTCAATCTCATCTAACAGAGTGTATTGTAGAGTTGATGACCATTACAAAAGAATTTCTCCATAAGGATATTCAAAACAATTTGAATCGGATAAAGACGAGAGTTTCAAGGACTTCTAGTTCATCAATCGTAAATGAATTGATTTCAAAATTAGAAGACACTGCGGCTGATTTAATTTTAAAACAATACGACTTAATGAGAAAAAAGAGTTATAATTATAAACGTTCGGGTGAAAACGATTTCAAGATTGAGTCGGATTCAGAAGTTTATCATGTTCAAGTCGATCTAGATAATTTAGTAAAATGTGAATGTGATTTTACTCTAAATTATATGCTCCCTTGTCGACACAGTTTGTTTATTTGTGAATTCAATATTTTACTGAAACCGTGGTTTCATAAGCGTTATTTGAAACTTTCACGGTCTAGTGAAATCAATCCATTAACTGAATCTCAATCAATTGTAAGTTCTCAAAAGCCTTTATTGGATTGGACTAAAGACTGTATCCGACCAAGTACACCAGAACAAAAATTTAGAAAACTTAAAAATATTTTTGAAGATTTAACGAATGTTATGTGTTCTTCTGGCGAGAGTGAATTTAACAATCAACAAATGAAATTAGAAAACTTTTTGCATTCATTGCAAAACAATACACACAGAGAAGAAAGTGGTCACTCGCTTTGCAATCAATCAACTCCAAGTTCTAGTCAAATGTTCAATTATATGCTCAAAGAATCGCCGCATCGAAATATTAGTATTTCAAAAAGTGTAATTTTTAAAAAAAAAGATTTTTTAGAGAGCGAGGATAGAACTTTAAGTTTTAATGATGAGACAATTGATTTGATTGACCAAACCGATTTTGATCTGTCACCAGAAATAAAAGTTAACAAAGTGGTTAACCGTGTAGGTAGACCTAAAAACAGCAAAAAAAAACTGGGTTTTTTTAATTTAGATAAGCCTAAAAGAGGAATAGAAAAGGACGTTGATGGTCTCAGCCCTATCTCTAAAAGAACCAGATCAAATAAATGAATTTTATGTTATTGTTTTTTATGTTGCTTCCGGACTTAAATTTTTTTTATGCGATTTTCTTTGAATAAAATACTTTGTTTTGTTTATTTTTAAACACTCATGTGTCAATAAAATAATTTATTGTAACATAGTGTGTCAATAAAATAATTTATTGTAACATAGTGTGTCAATAAAATAATTTATTGCAACACTATGTGTCAATAGAGTCACCCTTGTTAAAATATGAAATATTTAAAAAATAGAATCTCGAATCGTTTATTAAAACGATCCATAATGTTTAATAAAAATTAATTAACAAATAAAAAAATCTAATTTTAGGGAGTGTTTTGGTTTGGGCTTATGGCAATTTGACTATTGACAACAGCCTTGAATTTGACTTTTATTCCTTGGTCGCTTCTCTCGTGATTTTGATTATTTCATGAATTTTTTTCTCGATCATTGATTGATTCATCCTGATTATAAGCTATTAAATAAGTTAAGAAATTGTAAGAATTAATATTTGATAAACATAAAGTTAGAGTTTAGAGGATCAAAATCAAAATCAAAATGATTGATCAGTTTTTTTAGATAATATTTGTCTTTAATACTTTGAAAGAATGATAAAAAGCGATTAAAATAGGTATCTAATCATTTTTCATTAAGTCTGATGAATCAAAATTTGTTGGAAACAACAACTAAAATTTTACCTTTTGAAGGTTTGGTGAAGTTCAGTACAAAAGAACAGAACAAAGTGTAAAAAAATTAAATAACTTTTTTACTAAAATTTAAAAATTAATTCTATGAATGCAGAATAGTGCAACATTCAAAGTTGCATCAACTGTAAAAGTCTGCTAATGATGTGTAAAATCTCTGCAAAATGTAATACGCTCGATTTTATTGAAATTTAATTTCTGCTAAACTCTGCAAATTAAGCAGATCTTGATATTTGATGCAACTTTGAATGTTGCACTAAGTTGCATTTACAACTTAGCATTCTATAAAATAAGATAAGGAAATCTTGATTTTCCCATTGGAACTTCCGCTCGCTATGGTGTTTTGATCAATTGAAAGAAAACAAGCAACCCGATTAGTATGACCTGTGAGTGTTTTGATGCATTCTGAATTTTGAAAGCTGCTAATCTTGATTGTCTTATCCTCACTTCCGCTCGCTATGATATATTGTTTACCTTCTTTTCTTCTTTTTTCTATTTTTTCTATTTTTTTTTTCATTTTTTTACCATTTTTTTTATTTTTATCCCATATCCAGAGTTGTTTAAAAGTCCCAAAAAAAGTCCAAGTCCTGACTTTTTTTTTTATTTGCTAGATCAGGAATTGATACTAAACTCATAGTGATTTTGTCGGATTTATTGTTTGTGTTTGGAGCATTAAAATACGATTTTGATTTCGTTTTGCATCAAGATAATGACTTCAAACATAAATCAGAGAAATGTATGTCTTTTTTTAGAAAAGAACTGTATAAAATGGGTAATTAAGGTCGATTTAAGAAATAATTGAGTTAGAAATAAATATTTAGGATTCGTTCACCTGCTAGGCCCTCACACTTAAACCCAATTGAGATGCTTTGGCATGAAATGAAATGTTTTGTGCGAAAATCTGGTAGCATAACAAAGTCGGAAATTTTTGATAAAATTTACTAATTTCAAAGAAGTTTGACGGAAGAAAAATGTCAAAAATATATCGATAGGTTGAAAAAAGCAAGTCAATTTTATAACTTATTTTGATGTATAATAGGCCAAAATTTTGATATCTAAGTGATCAATACCCTATTAAAGCAGGAAATTATTTAAACTCTAACAAATTTAAAAATTCTTCTAACAATGGTGAAAGGAGTTTAAAGTTTAATTACTCAAAGCCATTTAAAAATTTTATTAAATAAACTATCAAAAAAAAAAAAAAAAAAGCTGATTCATAGCGCTTTTTTGGCATCAGATTTTACAGGAAATTAAATTTTCCATGTTAGGAAAAAAAAAATATATCAAAAATTAGGCTTAAATATTTTTATTCAAGACTTATTTTGGTGCTAAATATTAGCTTGAAATTTTACAATAATGATGGATGAGTCTTACTAAAATTTTCATGTGTAGAATCAAACTAAAATAAGGGAATAATTTTACTCCATATACGGACATTTCCAACCATATGGACACTTGTGTTTGACACAATCCGGGTTAACTATGGTCAAAATACTCAACTCATAGTGGTTCATCACAAGATTTGTACTGTGTATCAACTGTCCTTTTCTATCCCTACAACAACAAGACTCGCCAAAATAAAAATCATACACACTGCAGCAAAATTGAGTCCTTTTGTATCTTGGTCCAAGTTTTTGCATCAAACTTGTGTCAATAACTCCACTGTTAAACAATATTATAACTTTAAGTAAAAGCCAAGTCAATCTTTGATTCATCATCGACTTTTAATTAATAATCAATTAAAAATTATTTTAATAAAGTTTATATAACGCTATTACCCATATGAATTTACGTGACTTTTTTTTTTCAAATTCAATAAAAAGCAGCATGTTAAGATAATGTGCTTATGATAAAATTAGAAACATACTTGTAGGAGTTTCACTTAATATATTTGACTTGTTTTTTAACAAAAATTTAAATATTCAGTTGTTAAAATATTTAATTTAAAAGTTCCTTATTTGTTAAGTACATCGAAATTAAGCTGAAAAGAAAATAATCGACAATTATTTTATTCAGCATTATTTCGATATGCATTTCATAACGATTTGAGCGTCAACATTACTCATTGTTTTCTTAGTTTAAATTAGCTCAACACCTCCATAAAAATTTATTTTTTTTATATATTTTTTGCAATCAGCAGATTTAGATTTTACTTTAAAGAAAATTAGACAAATATCATTTGATGAGGTTCATCTTAAATAAAAACGCCCTTTCTTTTCACTTAAAATGGTGTTGTAATAGGAAATTTTTGGATTTGACTAAACTTATTTTATTATTTGCTTTGAAATTAGATAAAAATGTTTGCATAAAAATAATTAAAGAGTGCCGCAATAATAGCATAATTAAAGTTAAATAAATTTTTTAAATTCATAAAGATTATTTATTCCTCTCTATGAGTGCCAATTTTTCTGGAATTAAAATGTGCGTGTTATTTCAATTTGTATGCCAAGGACTAGGCTTTTTATTTAATAACAGACACGTAAATTTTCGAAAATTGAAAAAAAATTTCCTTAATTACAATTTATTCGCATAACTTTTTTTGATTGATTTTCTAGGAAAAAAATTTACAATTGTATTTTTTTTCACATTCAATATTTTCAATCAAATAATTTTTGTAAAAATTATAGATGATAATTAAAAATTGATTATTTACAAATAAAAAAAAATTCTGAATGATTTAAACAAAGATCATAGTGGTTCATTTAGAATTGACAATCGAATCCATTGGAAAATTTTGGATCGGAATTTTATAAAAAAAATTTTATCATTTGTCATAAAATTGTTTCAGCAATCAAAATTAATAATAAGTTGAACTGAATTTTTTGAAACATTTTTTTTTTTGTGAAAACAATTATTTTTACTGGATAAATAATTTTAAGATTTAATATTTTGATCAATTTTGAAAAATTTTTACCACAATTTTTTAATAAAATATCTGAAATATTAGCATAATTAAATATTAAACTATATTTGAAAAATTAAGATTATTTTTTTAAATATAACTAAATAAATAAACAAATAAAAATAAATGTAATTGAAATTTAATTAAAATGCTTAGTTCTACGAATTTCAACAAAACAGTAAATGACGCCAACGAATTCCGAAAAATAAGAGAAGCATAGATTAAGTCTTTCATTTTCTATTTTCATTTAAGTAGGCAAAAATTTAAGTATTAATTCAGATGGTGAGGATTAAAGTTCAGCAAATGAAAATGATGAAAAAAATTAATAAAATAAGAAAAATTCATTCAAAGATATTATTTATGAGTTAATATATTAAAATATATTTATATTTTAATGGAAAAATATTTGATAAAAAGTACTCATGGAATTTTGTTCAAAGAAAGCGTGTAGCAACGTTAATTAAAAATATTTAAAATAATTCTGATTAAATTTAATAAATTTAAAGTTGTTTTTTTTGAAAAAAATTAAAAATTTTTATGCAAGTATCCAAAATACACAGATTTGACATTTGACACAAGCATACAACTTAACAAATTTTGTGATAAATGTAGTTTTTAAAGGAAAGACGATTTTTAAATTACGGTTTTTAATATTACCATTTTAATAAATATTAGTAATATAGAATAAGTAGCATTTCGAATGAAAATTAGGTTTGAATTAATAATATATTTAAAATTAATTTATTTAAATTAAAAATTGAATATCTAAAATATTCGAAATAATATTTAAAATTATTAAATTTTTGGACCAAAAACTGAATACAATAAATATTTAATTTAATATTTGAAAATAAAAATTAATCAAAAAAATAATTGATCAAAAAAATTTAATTAAAAAAGAATTCATTGAATAAATTGAATTTCAATTCGATTTGGATACGAAAAGTGTGCCAGACTTTCACATTCAAATAAATTCAAATTATTAATATCTATTAAATATTAATAATTTTTATTTATTTCGTATTTAAAGAAAAAATTCTGAAATTATTTTGAAAAGTAAATGAGATTTAATAGTCTTTGTTCTAATATGTGGCCCAAAAGGTTCCATCGAAATTTAATTTTTTTAATTTGAAGAATCTAAAGGTTTAATTTTTATGCTCTGGGATAATTTTCCTGTTGTGATTAAAATTTTTTAATTTTTTATTAACATTAATTCGGAGATACCAGTTAGAATCAGCGATCTATTTGAGGAACTTTTCCAATTTATTTTAGGTTTTTGTGTGAGTACCAAATTCATAGTGATATTTTGTTGTTAATCGTTTAGTTGTTTAGGGTATTTGATTAAAAACTAAAAAATTGTTCTAAGATTAAATGAATTCTGATCTCTAATTTCTTTTTATTTTACATTTAGATAATAAATATTTTATCTTTGAATTAAATTAAGTTTATTCAAATAAGCTTGAAAAATTCTTCAAAAATTTATTTTAACAAGACTTAAAACTTATAGTCTTTAATCACGTTAAAAGTATTAAAAACATTAGAAAAAAAATTAAAATTATAAAATTTTATTAAATTAGTATTAAAATTTAGTTTTTAAATAGGAGATTTACAAAAAAATTATTTAGAAAAATTCCATATCATAAATTACTTGTTCAATAAAATTCATATCATTACTGTTATGCAATTTTAGCAAGGGAAAATTTAAATTTAAAGAGTGCACTGATTCCGAACCAAATATTTGCTCATTTTTGACCACATTTTCCATAAGATTATCCATTTCATGAACTAAAATGCCAATCTTTAATTCATCATTTCTGGACTCATTTGTAGAATCAATGAAAATATTTTTAGTTAATTTCACACAAAGGCTAAACTTGTTTTTTTTGCTTGAACCAACATAGCTCAAATTCATATCTTCTTTCAAACTGGATCCGGCATTTTTATTCAACAAAACATTATAAAATTTCCAACTCAATTTAGAAACATAAAGCTGAATCAACAAATAAACATTATTTTCCAATTTCATCACGGAATATTTCATTTCAATGGGATTTGGCTTAATTTTTTTAATGACGCTCTCTTTTTCTTCCTCTTCTTCCTCAAAAAATCTAATCAAACCTAGCTTTACTTTTTTCTCCCCAATCAGCTTGATATTTTTTAGCAAAAAGTCATTTTTAAATTTAAAAATAAATTTTTTGCTTTTCCAAGACTGGATATTTTTTTCAAAGCTCTTCAAAATGATCAATTGATCACTATTGCCAGTAAGTTGCATCTCTGTTTTGTCACTGTCCAGATTTATCTTCACATTACCTTCAGTCTTAAACACAAGCTGGAAAATAAACGATTTTGCTGAATTGACAGCTAAATCCAAGTCGAATATGGAATGGGCTCCAGCCTCTAGGCTCAGACAACTGCCACCAAAAAAGCCATCATCAAAATCCCAGTCGGAGTTTTCCACTACAGGAAGCAGCGATTGTAAATTTAAATTATTCCATGTGTCCGACAACTTACAACCCTGTATAAAAAAATTCTTACCTGATGCGTGTGAGAATGAGCTTACAATTGGCAAGTGTTTAATTTTTCGCTTGTATGTAAACTTTTGCAGCAATGACCAAAATTTTTGGTTGTTTTCGAAAAATTTTTTTGCATCATTGCATTCATGTATCCATCCTGGAGCAAACAAAGCATAGCTTAGGTCCACGTTTTGAATTTTTTCCATAGCTTGACATGTGTTGAATCCACCGTTGCCATGGCAACCACGACCAAAAACATCTATGCCCACAAACACGTCCCTAAAGCGCTCTTTGGCCATGTCAAGAGAGTTTTTCAAATTTTGATCTTTCCAAGTATAATTGAGAAAGATGCCGTCTGTCATGTGAAAAAAATGCTCGTTCGAAATATTTAGCTCATTTTGCCACTTTAATTCACCTGTTTTTACAACACTATCGTACCATATAACTTGATACAATTTATCATTAGTTTTCTTTAATTTTTCGCACAAATTCTTTACAAAATAATCCAATTTTTCCACTTGCTTTACTTTGTTTTCGATGTTTATTAGCCATCCATCAAAACCGTAATGACAAGTTATTTGAACTAGCTTGTCAACTATTAGGTCCACATTTTCGAAGATCAAAGAGCAAATTGTTTCACCTTGGTCAAACTCGGTAATGATGGTGCCCAAAATTCGGCAGTTGTTTTCGTGTGCAGCGTTTATCCAGCTTTCTGTTGGAATGGTTACAAAATGGTGACTGAAGTAAATGAATGTGTCTATTAGATTCCAGTGATAGAAAGAGTATTCTGTTGAAGAGTTGGAGCCTTGGAAAAATTTGTCGCCAAGATAATTATTTTTCATGTCATGACAAACCAGGAATTTGGGCGCTTGATCTTTGGTGAAGTAATAAACAGGATTGAGTGAAGTAGTGTTGTATTTTTGAGCTGTGTCACCGGACCATTTAATCAACTGGGAAAAAGTGGATATTGGTTTACACGATATTGAGTCCGTGGTAAAAAAATTCATTTTTAAAAATAATGATTTCTGAATTTTTTCTAAATTTTATACTTTTTTACTTGTTCAAAAATTTCTTAACTTTTCCCATAGTCTGCTGCCAAATTTAAAAAAATGCTGCTAGTAGAAGAAGTTTAAAAAAAGATTTGGAAAGAAAATTTTCTTTGAGGTAATGGCTGCTATATTTCAAATTTTTAAAAATTCTAAATTTTTAAAGCGCTTTTATTTCCATTAAATAATAATTAAAATAAGCCTTATATATCGTATTTTCTAATTTTTTGTCGTTGTTGTTCCTGCTTGTCATTGAGATAAAAAACTAAAATTTAAATGAAATTTGCTTTTTTTTATTTCATAATTCTAAGTAATTCTTTTTATTTAAATTTTTACAATTTTTGTTTTTAATTTAATTTTGTCTTATAAAGACTTATGAATTAATCACTAAATTTTCATAATGGTATTATTTTTTTAGATAACATGTCGAAATTATTATTCAATTTAATAATATTTAATCAATACCAAAATTTCAGATTTAGTTCAATTCTCTTAATAAAAAATAACTTAAATAAAAAAAATAAAGGCTACCGTAATCCTTGCATACTAGCTCATGGGATTCTGGTATAAAATGGGCGAAGAAATAATTAAAATATTTAAATTATTATTGAAATAATTAAATTTTTCAATTTTTTCTAACATAAATAAATTTATTAGAAACCCGAGGGCATCGTGAATTTTGGTACAAAAGCAAAACAAAATATTAAAAGTGCCAAAGCTTAAGTTCTGAAGAGCTTATCCATGTTCTGTAAATTGAAGCAACTGATACATTTTCTGAACTATTTGTCTTTGTCTTGGTTTTTTGTACCAATATTCACAATGCCAACCCGGGATAGGATAAAAATTATTTAGTTTCTATAGTGGGCTTATGAAAATAATTCGGCAATTTTAGAATCAGCTTATTGTATTTTGATTTCTGATAATATGCAAAAAATTTGGCAAAGTAAAAATTTTGGCAGAAAAATAAAATAAATTAAATAAGTAAATTTATTTTTTTTAATCGGAAATAAATTTTTTCTCAAATTAGAAGTATTGAGCTCTATAATGGCATTATAGTATTTGCTTTCATCTTCATTGTCATTCAAATCACTCTTGTTCAGAATGACTCAATTCAACAATCTGATTTTTACAAAGGATTCGATCTTCGATTTCAATCATTTTTACGAAAAATAATTTTTTGGTTTTGTATTTTTAGTGATGAAATCTGAAATTTTGATAAAAAATGATAAATTGCTAATTTTAAATTTAATGATACAAATAAAGCTTTTTAAGGTATTAAAATTTAATTCTATCCCTGTTTAAAAATTTGACTTGCTGTTAAAAATTTTCAAAGTACAAGTAAAAATAGTCGGGAAAAAAGTCCGAGCTTGTCTTATGCAAGTCAAATCAGACTATTGGACTAATTTTTGTCAAAATCAATTTTAGATTTAAAATTTTTAGATACTTTTTTATTTAAAGATTGCATTCTATTTAATTATTCAAATTTTAATCTTATTCAACTTTTTAATTTTTTAATTGTTCAAATTTTCAATTATTTAAATTTTAATATTCCCGTTTACGATAATAAAATAAACAAAAATATATATTTCTAAATCTCAGAGCAAGTAATTAAAAAAAATATTAAATACTAAAAATATTTAAGCACTAATTTTTTTGTTACTCAAAATAATGTTTATTTTGTTATCAGACTTTTTTAGCTTAAAATTTATTTTGTTGCCAAATTTTTAATATTTCAGTTGATTAAGTGATTAATTCCTTTTAAGTGTTTTTTAAAAATTAAATAAATTGAAAAATTTTAATAAATGAAATTTAAATTGTATAAAATATTCTTTTGTCCATGAATGCATATTCATGATTTTGACAGACATTGAGAATAATTAAGCCAAGTTCTTGACTGTAACTTCTTCAATAAGACTTCTTCGGTTTTTATTTCTTGACTTTCAAATACAGCTTAAATCTTTTTTATTATCATTTAAAAAAATGAAGAAAATAAAATGAATTTCAATCAATCATCTTATCTTTATCAATTATCAGAGGTACACTTTAAAATAATTTCACTAATTTGATTTTAACATTTTTCAAGAAGAATAAAAAAAATATTAATTATTTATTTTTCGAATTTCTTTTTTTTCAAAATAAATAAAAACTTTTAAATAAGCAAACAAAAATATTTAAATAAAGATTTTAAAAATCTTAATTTTATTTATTTATAAAATTAATTACAGGAACAAATATAATTGTTTTTTTAAGAGCATCCGTAATATTTTCTAATTTCGGCCACATCGATGCTAGTCAATAAATCTTTTTTCGAGGCATTTACCAAATTAACACCACTTTGAAGTGGAACAACAGTTGCCTGACCATTGGTAGAAAAAGCATTCCATTCATAGTGCATTATTGAATAATAATCATACGGAAATCCCAAAGTATCAGCTGACGAGGAACCATACTTGTTAAAATTGTGCTGTTGATTACTAGCAATATTCTGCCAGTTAATTTTTACATAGTTATCACGATCAATTCTACTTTGCTCATGCCAGAAGCCCAAGGCATGAAGCAACTCATGAGCAACAGTTCCTTTCCACACACACGAGGCTTTATTAGTTGCGGTCGGCTTTTGAAGCGATACCAATTGGGCTCCGGCTTGATTTTGTTTTCCAACATAAGACCAGCATCCTTGTCCATTGTAAATTTTTAAATAAGTACTTTGTGAGCTTCTTGGAACAAATCTAATGCAGTCTTTACCATTAATTCTTGTTTGATCCTCGATTAGTCTCATTCCAGACAGAATTGTAGCTGTTTGCTCTGAACTGTAGGTTCCAGAATCAATTATGTAGGGGACAATGCCGTTCGGCCATTTACCATACGAATACGTTGGTATTTGAGCCAGACCCTTAAGGTCCTTGTCGACTCCAGCAATGTCACCTTCAAAAAAATCGCCCTGCATCGGATCTTTTGGTTCATTCTCAATTGGCAATGCACCAAGACAAGAAAATAATGCTATTAAAGCAAAAAAAGCAAAATTTTTCATTTTTTGTTGATTATTTGAGTTGACATATCAAATTTTGTTGAGCATTGCTTAAATAGAGGCGAATAGAATGAGAAACTGAAATGTGGATAATAATTGATGTAGGCTAGATTCGAAAATAATCGAAATTCAATGCAGATTTTTTCGAGGCATTTTTTCCCAATTTTCAAAAATTAAACAACAATACCAATTTAAGGTATTTGTTATGAAACAACATTTATTTAATATTTACATGTTATATAAATCGAATTTTAAAAGATCTTTAGATTAAAATATTGTCTAAGTAAATTTGAGAATTTTATCAAATTTTTTATAAATGAAAAACATTTTTTTAACAAATGGTAAAATTAAATGGCCTGTTATATAAAAATGATATATATTAAAAAATTTTTAATTTTTTAATACAAAATTAAATGTTAAAAGTTACCCTTAAAATTTTTGTTTACATATGGCAATATTTTTTTTTATTTTTAACATTTTTCAATGAAATTTTAAGTAAAAAAAGTCCAAAAAAGAACAATTTTTATTATTATAAAAATATACAGAATAAAATTTAAAATATCTCTTTATATTCAATTAAATCATTTAATAGTTTTTTCGGTTATCTTTTTTAAAAATTGAAATATCTAAAATGCACTTTCATATATTTTATCGATTAAATCATTAATTTCAAAAGCAAAAATTAAAATTATTTTTTAATAAAGAATTCAAATTCTTTAATTTAAACACTTGCACCAAACTGTTTCTTTTAAATTTTAAACAAAATATGAATTAAATATTTTTATGAAAAATTAATAAGGATTGATGTGCTAATTTAAAAGAATTTAATCTTTGATGTACGAAATAAGCAATTTGATTAATTAATTAATATTTTATTTTAATTTTTAAAAATCAAAAAACAAAATCGAACAAAACAATTAAAGCAGAATGAACTTTATTTGGTAGAAAATAAAATAAAATCTGTTCAAACACATCTTTAAAATTTTACCCATATTTACGACAAAATATAAAAGAGTGCATCAAAGATATTTCAATTTTCAAAAAAGATAACCGGAAAAAATATAAAACGATTTAAAAAAGATATTTTTGAATTTTGTTTGAAAAATTAAAACCAATTTTTTTGGTCTTTTTTTATTTTAAGTTTCATTTAAATTTGAAGGATACTCATTCAATCATGCATTTTTTTTTTCCAGTCTGATATATCGCCGATTTCAAAATCGATCGTTTTTGAATTTTTAAAGAAAAAATTTTATTTTATAACTTTTAAATAATTTGAATTAATAATTAATCTTATGGTAAAAAATAATATCTAATTTTTTATTGCTAATTTCCTTTACTATATCTATAACTATGCCGTATGCCGGTCCCAAGCCCGGATGAAAAAATAGGAGGGTGACAAAAATTTTACGTACAAATATTTTTAACTATTTTTATTTAAAAAAAAAACAGACCCTTGAAAAAAACATTCTTTAGGTAAAAAATTGTAATTTTGTTCAAGCTTTAACTTTAATTATTTTTCAAGTATCTTGAAATACATTGAGTTCGTTGGCAAATTATAATTGCTCGGATATTTTCTAACCAAATGTTGATTTTAAATTTGTCTTTAAAGTTTTTAAATAAAGATTTTAGAAGAATCAATTAAAAGAAGGATGAAACAATGACTTATTTTAATCAATTTTAAAAAATAAAGCTTTTATTAAAAATACATTACAAGCCACCATAACTCTGCCGTAAGCCGGTCCCAAGCCCAGGATGAGAAAAGAGGAGGGTGGTGGCAGCCACACTATGTGGTCTTCTACGAGTCTGAAGAAGAGCTGTATTACGGGTACATAGATCTACGGGTCTTTGTCCTAGTCTTGTCGTATGAGGGTGCCGCTGGCTTGACCATCATCCAGTATAGAATCTTAGCAGAGCGAGAACTTGTTTTACAGCTGACCCTCTTTGGATTGCCGTAACTTTGGAAGCACTAAAGTTAAGGCATTCTCTCTTTCTAAATTGAGAATGTCGCTTGGTTTGTGGTTCCAAGCTAGTCTAAATAGTAGCCGAGTTCGCAGCCAAATTAAAAGTGCTCGGATGAGTGGCGCTGTTTATGATGAACGTCCCACTTGCTTCTTAGGGGAAGACGCCGTCATAACTATGCCGTATGCCGGTCCCAAGCCCGGATGAAAAAATAGGAGGGTGACAAAAATTTTACGTACAAATATTTTTAACTATTTTTATTTAAAAAAAAAAACAGACCCTTGAAAAAAACATTCTTTAGGTAAAAAATTGTAATTTTGTTCAAGCTTTAACTTTAATTATTTTTCAAGTTCACTAAAGTTTAGGCATTTTTTCTTTCTAAGGCGTTCTAATGGTTTTTATTTTTGACTAATAGTGTTATTTCCACGAAAAAAATAACCGAATAAACCGAAAAAATTTAACGGCTTATTTCTTTGAAACGCTTTTCTACAGGTTCGAAAAAATGAATCCTTCTTTGGTGAGGTGAAAAAACCTAATCTAATTTTTTATTACTAATTTTATCATAAACATTACGAGTAATGAAAATTGAGTAAATTTATTTTTTTAAAGTATTAATGATAAATAAAGATAGGCATAGTTTTTCGTTTGTAGATAATTGTTTTTTTAGTAGATAATTTTGTTTTTAAAAAGTAGATAATTTAATTAACAGATAAATGTTTTTTTTGAAGTAGATTTTCATTTTATTTAGTAGATAAATGTTTTTCTCAAAAGATATTTGTCTTTTATGTGTTAGATTTTGATAACTGTGAACTCTAAAACTTAATGAACATTTTTGGTTTCTAATTAATTAATTGATTAACTAAAATTGATCAAAAATATTTAAATAAAATTTGCAATTGAAATAAATATTTATTTATTTAATAAATAATTTGAGGTAAACCTCAGGCCACACAGAATGGAACTAAGTCCCTCTTTTCAGCCTAGCGATTGAAAAAAATAAATATCAAGAAAGTACAAAATTGAGTAAAATACATTTAAAATAAGTAAAAAAAAATATTGACATATATTGATTAAATAAATTAGAGTTTTTACGGATAAAAAGATCATTTAATAAAAGAAAAAAAGAGAAAAAAAAATAAATAAATTTTAGATTTGGCATTTTAAAGGGTTAACTATTATGAAATAAATATATATTCCTCTAAAAACTCTAAAAACATGGATTTGACTGAACCATCTACATCAGTACTTAATGTACAAAACCATAGCGGTTAATTCGCCGAATGAGAATGAACCTGAAAAACGCAAACTTGGAAGACCAAAAAAAATAAATGCTGGTTCTTCAAATATAAACAATAAAAATAATGTAGAAGGTGCGAAATCATAAAAAAAAAAGTCGTAATTGATTTTATATCTTCTTTATATTAATTTTCTTTTTGCTAAAAATGATTATCTTTTCTAAACAACTTTTATCTATTTTATAATTTTTTTATCTATTCTTATTCAAATAAAATATCTACTAAAAAAGAAAATTATCTACGACTAGAAAATGTATCCCTCGAAAATATACCTAATAATGATAGAAATTTTTTTTAGTTAATTTCTAGCCCTCATGCTCTTGTTGGCTTAAATTATTAAGTTGTGATGTAAACAAATCAAATTTTGAAGAGCATCACATTTAATTAAAAATTAAAAATTTGATTATTGTTTTTTTTATGAGTAGAAATGATCAATTAACAAAAATTATTTATTGAACCTTTTTTTTTAAATTAAAAATCATATAACGAAAATTAACATTTTTTTGTGATCGCCAATATAATTAAAATCCAAAAATAAAAAGTCAATTTTTTTAAATAATTAAAGATATCGCCAGTATTTCTTTAATAAAAATCTGATAAAAATTCTAAAAAATGTAAAAAAAGTCTAGGAATCAAAGAGAAAGTTAGAAATTTTATTTAAAAAAAATCAGAGTTTTAACGTCGCTTACTCAAGTTGATTGATTCAACGTTAAAAAAAATAGTAAACTAAACTAAACCGTAATCTCCCATTACCATTAAATTTTCCAAATAATTAATATTTTTCAAATTCAAATTTATTTTCAAGTCTAAGTCAACTTACTAAAAATTTTGAATTTTCATCACAAAAAGCTATTATGTTAAATAACTAGCAAATGTTTATTAAAACCTTGTTAGCTAAATAGTTCATTTTTATTTAAACATACCTTGAAATTTATCTTAAAAATGCCTCCTCATCATATAAAAGTTGATTTTTTTTTTATTTCTAAAAAAAATGCTTTATTTTTTCTTATATTTAGTATTCTATTCTCTCAAAATTCATAAAGTAAATCACTTATAAAAAATAAGGCTTATAAATAAATTTTTTCAAAGATATCTGGTCTTGAGTTGCAGTATACTTTGACAGGAGCAAATGGAACAATAAGATGCCTACTTCCTTTAGAAAACAATTTTTTAGCAAGCGGTTCCGATGACTCTTTTTTTCGCATTTGGAATTTAAGGGACAGAAAGATCAGAGATTCATTTAATAAAGACAATGGTGGTCATTCCAATCAAATTAGAGATTTAATATCTATTGGAAATAACCACTTGTCAACAGCATCCTTAGACGGATCTATAAAAGTATGGAAAGTCAATGAAAATGAAACTAGATTAATCAGCACATTTGATTCAACAAATGGGGGCCATACTCAAGCAGTTGTTAGACTAGCTGTTTCAGGAAGTTATTTAATGAGTGGATCAGCAGATTCGACTGTGAAAATTTGGAATAAACAAAATTTAAATCAAATCGAGCTCAAGTATACGTTTGACAAGTCTAAAGGTGGCCATTCAGGTTTGGTAACCTCAATTGTGCCATTGGAAAACAATAAAATAGCCACGGGTTCCAATGAAATTAAAATTTGGAATTTAAACAATGGTAGCCTTGATTTCACATTTAATTCAACAAAAAGTGTTTTCAGTGATCCAATAAATTTTTTAATAAAAAATGGACAATATTTAATAGCAACCTCATCATCACCGAATTTTTCGGTACCCGGAATAATAAAAGTATTTGATGTGAATAAATTAGAACTTCAGTGGACATTAGATGACAAAAATGGAGGACACAGCAGCTTTATATTTGATTTGACCAATTTAGGAGATAGCTGTAAAATAGTGAGTGCTTCAGCAGATAGAACAATTAAAATTTGGAATGTCATTTCTGGTAAATTGGAAAAAACACTGACAGGACACACGGATATTGTTTGGATAACAAAATATTTGGGAAATTCGCGTCTTGTTAGTGGCTCTGGAGACATGGAGGGAACAACTGGTGGGCTCAATGTTTGGGATATTGAAAGTGGAAAAATTCTACAGACCTTTAGTCAAAGTAACCAAGGTCATAAAAAAAGAATTTATTCATTTTCTTTATTAGAAAATGGTGACTTTGTCAGTGGTTCTGTAGATCATGATATTAAAGTTTGGCAACAAAATAAAACATCAAATTTTAAACATTCTGTAGCCATGTTTTGTTTAAATTTTTTTTTTCCAATAATTTTGTTACATATTCTTAGTTAGAAATGTTTTTTGAAAAATTAGGAAAATGTAAAAATTTGAAGAAATAAAAATTATTCAGATGTTAAAAAATTTTATAAACTAAAAAAATAAAGACTGAAAGAACCTTACCGGGTTTCTATTGGATTTGGACCCCCTTTTCTAAGTTTCTTTATGAAAAAAAAGGTAGCAAAGAAGATATCATTTAAGGGTTTGTTTTATTCATTATCGTATTCTTTAATTATTTTACAATCAAATCACTCCTTTTTTGACCAAATTGGAAAAAAACTTAAAGATTCTTTAAAATCTAATGAAGTCGAGCCTCATTACTGGAATATATTAAAGAAAATTTTCTTTATCTTATTCTCTTAGACACTTTCAAATATATATATATATTAACCTTAAACTCTTTTTGTGATTTTTAAGAATAATTTTATCAATTTTCTTTATTTTCTGACATTTGAGGTGAGTTGGATTTAAAATGAACCTAGACAAGCTAAAAATAATGGCTTAATGGATGCTCTCATCTATGAATCATCTCATTACTTAAAAAAATGTTTTTATATCATATTTTAAGATCGACTTTTTTAAAAGGAATATTCTAATTTTCTTTGGTAAATCATTATTTTTGAGAATGGAATTATACTTTAGCTGATCTACGTATCAAGATAAAGGTTTAGTGTTTTTAAAGAATCTGTCCATTACAAATCAAATAACTTTCCGTCTCAAAATTTAAAAATTGAGTAAAAAAATTAGTTAAAATGATTCTTTTATTTAAAAAAAAAAATTTGTTGAAAAAATTTAAAAATTGGTATATAAGTATTAAATTGTATGTGAAAAAATAAAATTTCAAAAAATCAAATCTTTAAGAGAATAAATTTCTTGAAAAAAGTATCATTAATAAAAAAGTTAGAGAGACGTAAACCTCCAGAATTCTGATCAAGAGTCCAAGACAATCTCTGATAATCAGTTAAATCCTCAAGATCAGCGAGATTTTGATTAATACCAAATGATGAAGAAAAGCCAAAACTATAATTAGGTGTCAAATACCAATAAGCGGATCCAACCAAATTGGGTGAATTCAGCGGCGTAAGTTCCAAAATTTCAAAACAACTTCCACATGAAACAATTGTAAAAATAACTTTATCATATGGTCCACCACCAACACAAATAGAGGAATGACTATTGCATAAATCTCGGAGATCTAAAATTTCTGAAAAGGAAGATGGTTCGGAATAAAATTTTTCATAAACTAATGAAAATCCAGAATTAAGTAAAAAGTCAAAAGAAAAATTTGCTGCTAAAATTGGTAAAGCAGGTGGTGCTGTAGTCACAACTGGTGGTGCTGTAGTTACAACTGGTGGTGCTGTAGTTACAACTGGTGGTGCTGTGGTTACAACTGGTGGTGCTGTAGTCACAACTGGTGGTGCTGTAGTTACAACTGGTGGTGCTGTAGTTACAACTGGTGCTGCTGTGGTTACAACTGGTGGTGCTGTAGTTACAACTGGTGGTGCTGTAGTCACAACTGGTGGTGCTGTAGTTACAACTGGTGGTGCTGTAGTCACAACTGGTGGTGCTGTTGTTTCTAATGCTGTTGTGTCACTTGTTGTAAAGGTTGATTTTGTTTTTGTTGAAGAATCCGTTCTTACTGTTGATGAATTATTTTTATTTATCGTTGAAGTTTCGGGTGTTAATTTTGATTTTGTTGTTTTTGGATCGTCTGTTAAAAAATAACTTTTTGTGCTTATGCTATCATTTTCAATTATTTTCTCGAATATTTTGCATTTTTCCGATGATATTTCTGTAGTTGTATTACATTCTTTTATGTTTATTTTTTCTTCATTTGGTCTTATTTCTCTTCTTGATATTATTTCTTTTTTCAAAGTTTTTATTTTGTTTTTTATTTTTATTTTTTACCTTCATATACTACTAAATTAATTTTTGGTATCCCTAAGTTAGCTGGAATTGTATTAAATATCTCTTGTTCTTTATTTTTTATTGATCTTAAAAATTCTGTGATGTCATAATTTTTTATTGTTTCATTTTCACTAATATAATTTCTTTCTTTTGTCTTATATCCATTTATTGTAAAATTATGATATTTCTCATCACTTAATGTAATTTTTTAGAAATTTGACTATCTTTTTTTCAGGAAATTTACCTTTTCCAAAATCCTTCTTCATAATCAAAGTCTGAATTTTCCCTGAAAATTTTTAATATCTTCAGATTTAAATTTGATTAATCAATTTCATTTTATTTTTTTTATTTATTACCAATTCTGATATTTCTGTTACATCAATCGTTCCAACAAAGTACTTTAACAGCGATAATCCATTTATTCTGCTTATTTCTAATATGTCTCTTATGATTATTGTTCTGTTTATTATCACTTAAATTTTTCTCATTGTTTAATAAATTTTTTAAATTTTTTATATTTTATACATCTTTCCAAAGGCACGGTAGAGGGGCTCGATGTGGTTTCAAAATTTGTCAATTGAATCATATTTGTCAAATTTCCTTTAGTAAATAATCGTTTTGTTATTTTTAAGTTTTTATAGTTTCAAAAAGTATTTACCATTGAAAATTATAAAATAAAATTTTAATGTACATTCTCTTAGGTTAACACGAAATCCCTCAATTACCAAACATTTTAATTCTTTATCATTTTCTTGAGTCATATTGCCACAATTATTGAATAATCGAAACCTTTTTGATTTTTAAAAAGATATATAAAAAAACTGTTTAAAAAAATTTTACCATGGCTCTTTTTCAATTTGAGTTGCATCAACCCAATTTAAAGAATCCTGAACCATTATTCCTCCTATCTGAGAAAAAATTTTTAGATTTTTTTTTCAAAATTTTCTTCTCCCTTTACCCAGAAAGGTTGATGTAAATTTTTTTTAACCAAAAAGTCAATGAAGTTCAAAAGAAGGATTGGATCTTTCAAAACTAACATGTTCCAATTTTTTTCCACCGAAAAACGATATGCCTGAAACCATGTCATACCAGACTTAGATACATAATAATCATGTCCATTACCAGAAGCTAGATAGTCTAGATCCTCAAAGCTAGTCTCATCCATACACCTTTTCAACTCAAATGAGCTAAATTAAAATTGAATAAAACAAATACTTTTTAGCTCTTGTCTAATATGTAATCATTTTCATTTTTTTAAATAAAGATAAGAAGTTTTGCGTAGCTACAAAAGTGCTTAAAAAAGCTCGCTTTTATTTAAATTTAATTTTACATTAAATCAAGCGAATCTTTAACTAGTTGAGAATAAAAATGATCATATATTTAACAAGTCTTGTTTTTTCAGACATACTAAACAGATCCATTGTTACATTTACAAGTATTATTTGAACATATTAGCGAGAATGGACATTCATAGTCATATCGACATTTTTTCCAAATCACTGATCTTTTTTCTAATAAAATGTAAATAGAACTTTAATTAAAATAAAATATTAAACACTACGTTCAAAAGAATTCCAGAACAACTTGTTGGTTTTGCCATAAACATTGTTTTTGTTGTCGAACATTTTATTTTTTTCATCTTTAAAATAAAATTAAATCGATTTTTAATTTTTTTTCTATTTGCAAAAATATTTTCAATTTTTATTAACTAAACAATTTTTAGAATTTAACAAATAGACAAAGTAAAAATAAATAAACAGATGTTATAAAATTTTTGGGACTAGTCAATTTTGTGACAGAGTGGTCATATTATATATCTGACCAAATAAGATTATCTTAAAATAATGATCTAAAATTTAATATTTTTCAGCAAAAAATTTAAATTTTTTTCGGGTTATGTTTTTGATCAACAATAAAGCTCCTAAAAAATTAAACAACTTAAGTTTTCAAGATTCTTAGAAAAATTTTTCAAACATGATAAACATTGAGTTTATAATTTTTTAATTATTATTGAGTTAATAAAAATAAATTATTTCAGTAAATAAATTTTAAAATAAATTTTTTTATAAATTATTGAAATAATTTATTCAATTAATATTTTTCAAAATCAATCATTGAATTTTGGAAAGAATTTAAACATTTTTAATTTCTATTTGAAATATTTTTATAGAATTTTTTTAAATTAATTTTACGAATTTTTGGAAAAATAAAGTGAATTGAATAATTTTGTTTAATTTTTATTCTGACTATCTATAGCTAAATCTTCTAGAGTAATGATTTAATTGAATTAGTGATATTTATTTACTCTTTTTGTTATAGCTTTTTTATTTTTTGTGTTATTTTTCTGAAATAAATATTATTAACTGTAAGGTAATAGTTTATTGATTTTGTTATTTTTTTTACTGAATTAGTGAAGATTTTTATTTTATTTTGGATAAATATTAAAGTGCCGGAAATTAACTTGTCATATCTTATCATCCGATATCAAATGATATCAAATGATATGATCTGATATCAGCTATCAGCCGATATTAAATTACTGATAAAAAAGTATAGACCAATTTAAAATATTTTAGAAGCCAGCAAAACAATGTAAAATAATATTTAAAAGAGAGAAAAAAATTACTTAAGACACATATGAATTTGTGAAAATTTAAACAATTTACATCATCCAGACCATATTCGGTTAGAGTTGCACAACCCTCGGACAATTTCAGTGAATTTCCTCCTGTATTCGATGGCGCGTAGCATTCACTCCACCTATTTATTTAATCATAAAATAAATTGCGAATTAAAGATAATTTTTCTTTATAAAATGTTTACATATATCCATATGAGGGGATGGATTTTCCATTAAGCCAAGTCCAATTTGAATGCAGTGTCTCAGCTTTGGCACCAACCTTAATTGAATTTAAAATAAAATAAATAATTAATTACAAAAATTAAAATTAAATACATAAAATGATTCCGACAAGCGATGTTGCCGAAAAAATTTCATGGAAAAATCAAGAACCATCTCGGATTCAACCATGAGTAAATGGGATTTTTTTTTCATGCAAGCGATTTTTGCATTATACCAATTCGTTTTGAACATGGAAATAAAAAAGCACTTGTTTCCGTATTCAAACCAGCCTGGTGGACATTTCAGACACGCTTGGTTATTAACACACCTTTTTTTGAAAATTAAAAATAATTTGAAATTTTAAAATTTATTAGTTACCAAACTGAATTTTGTGGACACCTGCAGGACGACATGATGCAAAAAAGATTTCTATGACATTCGCGATTTGATCTACATGGTTGTCCAACTGGATTGATTTGAATAAGGTTAAAATTATCTAAAAAACTTGAGGATTAATTTAAATTTTTTTTATTTTAAGTCAACTTTTACCTTCTGGTAAAATAGGTGGTGGCTTTAAGAATGCTAATGCTAATGTAAGCAATAGAGTTAAATTGCACAGTTTCATTTCAATAAGTTAGATTTAGATTTAAACAAGCTGGTTTTATACCTTTGCCATTTTGTATGATCAAAATAATTAATGAGTTAGATAACTTTAATTTTGGACGCACAATACTGAATGATTTGTCAGATAAGCCATCTAGTCAAATTCTAATTTTTTTAATGATATTCTGTAAACAATCTCTTGTTATCTGGTGGCGTTTATGAAACTTTTTTAAATCAGCTAAAAAATTCTAATAGTTATCAAAAAATATTCCAATAGATAATTTCTATAAGATTTTTTTGGCTCTTCTTCAAATTTCACTCAACAATTTTTTCAAAAAATTCAATAATTAATTATAATTATTTTCAAAAAAAATTTAATTTTCTAATTTTGACAAAAATATTAAGATAATTTGGAAATGCTTTTGTGCATTTTTAAAAAATTCTCTTTTTTATAAAAATACTCTACAGTTATATATGGCCATGTAAAAATTAAATTTTTAATAAAATGTGTCTTGGCTTGACTGGCTTAATAAATTAATTGAAATAAAAATTAATGATATATAAGGAAAAATCAAAAAATATTTACGAAGAGTAGACAAGATTCAATAAAAAAGATGATTTTCGATTGTTTCTATAATGCCATGACATTGAATTACCAAAATTTACCATTTTGAAATATAAAATCTTTCTAAAATTTCTCATCGAGTTAAAATTACTTATAACTAATCAAAAATAATAAAAAATTCTGAAAAAAATTTTTTTAATTTATACTTAATCCCAAAATTTACCTTATTTTTAAAAATTCTATTATATTTTTACTAATATTTGTTTTTAAATTGTAATTTAAAGTAAATTACACGTGAAATTTGTTAATTTCTAATAAAATAGCATAATTTCATGTAAAGGACATACAG
The DNA here is from genome assembly GCA_010279815.1 of Brachionus plicatilis. Lineage (NCBI taxonomy): Eukaryota > Metazoa > Rotifera > Eurotatoria > Ploima > Brachionidae > Brachionus > Brachionus plicatilis. Next base: position 104,177 of record QEOQ01000106.1, on the reverse strand, counting down.
TGCTTTTATAAAAAGTCCAGAATCGGCTTAATTACGTAATTTTACGAGAAATTACGTTAGCTTACATTAAAAACGTAAATTTTAGTAAAATTATTTTAGAAAAGCTAACGGCAAAAAAAATTAGGTTTTTGTTAAGAAAAATTTAAAAATTGACTGTTTTTCCAAAATTTTGAAATAATTTTTTTGAAAAATAAAAAAAGCTCAATATTGCGTACCGTTTAAAACAAAAAAAAATAAGTAATATCACGTAAAATTACGTTATTTAGCCGATTCTGGACCTTTTATCAAAAGCACTGTATTTTATTTAAAGAATAATGACGGTTAGGTTTCTAGAAAAGTAAATTATTGATTTTTCGCTTAAAATGGTTTTAAAAAGCTTTAAATCTTGGAAAAAACTTATTTAATTTTAAAAAAGTAAAAAAAAAATTCAATTTTAAAAATATTTTTACTTTGATAAAAAAAGTGTGGATCAGTGTTTTAGTAGGACCTAAAACAAAGCATTTAACTTTTTCAAATAAAATTTTCATTTCCTTAAATTTTCTTGAAACTTGAGCTGGAAAGGCGATGTGTCGTGAGAGGCCACGAATGCTTTGTACTTAACTGAATAAGGCCTACTCGAGTTAGTCTTCGAGAGACTGGAGATTGAGTACTTTTAAACGTTCAGTATAGTTTAGAGATCTGACTGAGTGAACTATTTTGGCAGCTTTGTTTACATTGAAATGGCTCAAACGGTCTGATGGTAATTAGATCAGATGGATTCTAGAGAGAGGCACAATATTCAAGGTGGTGGTGGCAGGTAAAGTATAAGAGTTGGATTTAAGCTTAATTAACATACTCTGATAATTCTCAAGCCAGTAGGGGTGGTTTTGTTATTATAAGTAGAAACAGTAGATCATTATTCAATTTTTACTAGAAAAAAAAATTAAAAGTTACAGTGGTTCAAGTTAAACTGTATAATGGGTAAGATAACATTATTTTACGTAATATTACGTAAAATTACGTAAGCTTACATAATATTTCATCATTTCTTGTATGTAAGAAAATGTAAGATAATATAATCTTACGTAATTTTACGTAATATTACGTAAAATAATGTAATCTTACCCATTATACAGTTTAACTAGAACCACTGTATTTTATTTTTTTACTGAACTTTTGTTTAATAAAGTTATGTTCTAATAAATTATACATTGAAGAGAATATTAAAAAAAATATTATTAATTAAGTTTATTTTATAATCAATGTATTTAATTTTTTTAAATGAATTAAGCTCAATTAAATCGAACTAATAATTTAAAATTAAATAATAAAGTTAGATTTAAAATATCAGATAAAATTTTATTTTAAATTTTTTAAATATATGGTTTAATTTTTTGTGTTTGAATTACAAAATGTATCCAAAGTTGAAATATCATTGAAAAAGTGGGGTGTTTCAAATATTTTTTTCAGTTTCGAACAAAAAAATAATTTTAGATTAAAATTGAAAGCATTTTCATATTTGAAATGAAACTCTTTAGTGAAATAGAATAAGTTTAATTTTTATTTGAAAATTTGAAAAAAATATTGAAAATTCTTTTTTTAACTTTTAAATAATTTATTTATTTATTTGTTTATCTGTACCGAGCTAATGCCTCTTCAGAATAAAAATTTTTGAAAAAAATATAAAAAATAAAGTTAAATAAGATAAAAAATAAAAAGAATGAAAAAAAAGGAAAATAATTCATTTAGATTTAAATTAATATTCAATCTTTGAAAAACTCGATCCAGTGAACCATAGTTCACCTAATTTTTTAGCTCACGAAAAGGTGAACCAAAATAGAATTAGGTGATCAAATTTCAAAATAGGTGAAAAACTTTTAGACTATGTGAATAAATGGAATAGAATCGCTATTTAATAGAATGCCTAATTCTCGAAACTGATATACACATTTGAAGCTAATAATTTTTTTATTATTTTTTGATTTGAAAGAGTTTTAAAAATAGCATTTGCTCTGATCTAGTTTACAAGGTATTACCCTATTAACAATCCAAAATACCCAAATGCCCTCTCTACTTAAATATTTGCCTTTAAACACAAATAATAAAAATTAAAGAAAATTAAAATTAATTTAACACCATTCAAGTGTTTGACTTTGGGAAACATAGATTCATCTATTTCGCTAATTTTACCTACTCCACCCAACTTTTCTATCTTATTTTTTAATTTTTATTTATCAATTGAATTATTATTTTTTTAATATTACATTTAGTTTTTTTCTAAATAGATGAAAAAATATATCAAAAAAGGTGAACAATTTTTAGATTAGGAGAACTAAAAGTTCACAAAACCCGAGATCAAGAATTGTTCCAGTAATAGATGAACCATAGTTCACCTAACCGACTAGACCCGAAAAACTTTGTTTTTTTTCTTTAAAAATTATGCTTTTCATGCTTGCAATATTAACTCAATATTAACTTTTTAACTTATTATTAACTTATTTTTAAAATTATTTTTTTTTTCGAAACTGAAAAAAATATTTGAAACATAGCACTTTTTCAAAGTTATTTCAACATTAAATGCATTTTGTAATTCAATTAAACCTTATGCATGTGTGAATAATTTTTAAGAAAAATAAATCTACGCAGCACAAAAAGGATCAGAGTCCTTTTTTTAAGTCAATAATTGAAAAAAAGCTAAAAATAAATTTGCCACAAGGATTTTTTTTATTAAATTAGGTCCAATAAGAATGGATTTTTTGCTAATTTTGTTAAAGTTTAACAAATTTTTTATATTTTTTATTTTATAATAAAATTGAAAAAAATAGCTAAATGATTTTACTATTTTTTTAAATTTTTTTTTTTAAATCTGAAATTTTTAGAATATTTTTTTTCTTGTTGAGCCAAAAATCTAAAGAAAAAAATTCTATCATAAATTTGCATTTAAAATTTTTACAACATCTGCTCTTTTTATCTCAATTATTTTAAAATTTAAATAGCTTATAAATATTTTATCAATTAAAAAAAAATGAGATAAGAATCATTCTAATTTTTAAATAAAGCATATTTTGTTTTTGAAATTTTATTAATAAAAATTCTAATTACTTTCTCATTTATCTAAATTTTAAAATGTTGAAAGTTATTATTTTTTGTTTAACTTTATTAGTTTATTTAGACAATATTTAGTTTAAGCTGAAAATCATTTACAAATAAATAAAAATTTGATTTGATTATTGTCTTTCTAGACATGATTTTTTCTTATGAATGCAATCGAGAAATGAATGTAAAATGAACAGAGTTGTTTAAAAAAAGTCCAAGTCCAGAATTTTTTTTCATATCAAAAAATTTATATACTCTTGGGTTGTCTAATGCAATAGATTTGCCATATATCAGAATTTTGTTGCAATTTTAGCATAAATTTCTTCTTCAGTTTTCAAAATTTTAAAGCCTGAACTTTGACTTTTGAATTCTTTTAGCATTACTTTCGCCCAGTGTCTAAGCATTTTTTGTAAATCTGAAAGATAAGTATTTACCGAAAATATTAGTTCAAGCTCGACTGTAAAAATTATTTTGAGGCTGAAAATTATTTTCAACCTTTAATCCTAAATTTGAAAATTTTAATTCCAATTTTAAGATTTCAATTTCAAGGATAATGGACGATAAAATGTTTTTTATTTATTTTTTTATTTTTTCCAACTTTCGTCCAATTTAATCTTTGAAATTAAAAATGATTATTAATCCTATTTTTCAAAAATCAATCAATCATAAATTGAAGTTTTTTTTCTATTTATTTTTCGAAATTTTCAGAGTATGATTGTTGGCTTTTTGATTTTTTTTTAATTAGAAAGAAACCCAATAAAAATCCCAATTGAATAGAAAAGTTACCATGTCAAAAATAATACCTATTAAGTGTATTTCCAGTGTTAAAAAGATAAAAGAACAGCAAAATAGCTACCAGCATGAATATTGTGTGGTAAAAATGAGATTTTTTTGCTTTATTGTAGATAATATTACCATCAGCAAGATAATCTATAAAAAATACGATGAAGCTAAAATTAAAAAAGAACAAGCTTTTGATCTAAAAATCGAGACAAAAGTTTTTTTAGACCAGCTAAAGCAAGACCACCTACGTATTGTGAACAAGAAAGAAAATTCAAATCATCTCAAGTACATAAAATTTAAAAGTCAATTATTAATAAAAAATTGTCAATAATTTAAATTGTCAAAAATAATGGACCTGTTTATTAATAAAAAAAATTACTAAAAATTCCAGTAAAAAATCTAAAGTAAAAATAAATTATCAACAAAATTTTTTTGTAGATTTAATTTTTCAAGAAAAAATATTTTTTTCTTAAAATTTAAAACTTGAAATATTTATGTCCGATCTTTTGTCTAATAAAAAAATTATCCATTTTTTAATTTTAAAATCGTTTATTTAATCTAAATTAATTGAGAGATTTAATCAGACTTTTAATTTAATTTTTGAAAAAAAATAAAAATAAATTTATCAGAATTTAAAAAAATTAACTATATGTTTTATTTATTTTTTTAATGATTATTTATTATTTATTATTTTTCATTTAATTTTTTATTAAAAAACGAATAAATTAAACGATTTTTAATTTTTGTTTTTTATCAAAACATTATTCAGCAGAAATATTTGTTAAATTTGAATATTCATTTAAACTAAGATGGGTTACAAAAACATAGTTAAAATTTTCATATTTAACAAATTAATTTTTTTTTAAAAAAAATCTCGTTCATTTCTTTTTAAACAAAATAATTAAAACTAAACTAAAATTAAAATTTTAAAACTTTTTAAAAAAGTTTCTTTTAATCAATTTTTTAATAATAAATTCCTAAACTTTATTAAACATAATTTGTTTAATCTTTAATTTGATAAAAAATTGTATGAATTCTTATCTGAAGTAAAAATTAAATATTAATCAATATTTTGAAATTTTGCAATTCAAAATTCAACTTTGTTTCACTCTTTTTTAAAGCGTTTGTTTGAGCCATAATTTGAAAAACTCATTGAAGATTTTAGTAAAATTTTTAAATGAAGATTTTGGAAAAATCAATTAAAGATCAATTACATAAAAAATATTTTATTTAATTATTTTTATTTAAATTTTAATTAATTAAGTTTTGACCATGTGATCATGATCATGAACTTCATGTAATCTTTGAAAAAGCTTCTGAGCAGCATAGGTTTCTTTAAGCATTTCAATATTTTAAAATAGAAAAAAGTAGCTCTTTTAAAATATATTTTCCGTATTTTTTAAGTGTGGCACTCTTTATTCATTTTATTTAGTGTAAAAAAAAAATTTCTAAAGAATCTTTACAATACCTTAAAATGATCCAAATAATGAGAAAAACGTCAAAAATTCAAAAAAATAATTCAAAATTTGAAAGCTTAAAAAAATATAATAAATATTTAAAGAATATATTTTCAATCGGCACAAATTCTCCATAATTTAACTAAAATTTATCATTGTCCTTTTTTTCCTTGGATTTTTTGTTTTTGACGCTCAATATTTTGAGCAATTTGGTTGACATAACATAGGGTTTTTCCTCTGAACCATCATTAATGCTCAAATCCTTCATGGCACACAAAAATATCGTATCCACTGCCATCTCAAAGACAGTGAAAAAAATTTTTGTAATCAAATACGTTCCGACAATGACACAAATCAAGGGAACCCAGTAGTAGTGGAGCTCGGGAGCAAAATACTTCCGGAAAGTCGGGTGAATATAAAACGCTCTGGAAAAGAAGAAAAAGCCGAGCACTCCGACTCCAGCAGTGATCAAAAGCCGGCCCAAAAAAAGAATAAAGTCAGTCACTCGGTCAAGAACCAGCGCTCGCAATGGATTCGAGGCGAGCAGCTTTATAGCATCGCGGGCACTCTTGCAAAAGTTTCGCCCGTAAATAGCTACCATTATGTACGCGTTTCTGTTAATAAACTTCAACACCTTTTCCAAACACCAAAGGCAACACTTACAGCAACAGCTCATAAATTTTATGCAACAGCCTATGGCTCTATTGTTGCCAGTGGCTGACTTGAGCCGTCTTTCTACCAGTGTGATCATGGTTCGCAAAAATTTACAGATAGCTATCAGCAAAGATCCGAAGGCAATGGAGCCCAGATGATACACAAGGGTGTCTTTCAAACTTCTGAATAAAACACATGATGACTTTGACTTTGACCAGTACCAGTCGCCAAAGCATCCGGCAAGAACCATCTGATTGAAACCCACTATGAATGCTTGGACCCAAAACAACATAAACAGATTGTAGAGCTGTGGTACCCATTGGTAAGCATTTAGAAAACTGATTACTGAATTGTAAGCTGAGTTGGCATCAAATCCGTATTTGTAGAATACGCACTCTGGCGATGATCCTTGTTCACAAGAAGATCCCTCAGTCAAATTTGATGAGTTTCCAGTGATTCGAAATAGAGTGGTGCCAGAACAGGCTAAAATTACCGCGTTGGCAATAAAATAAGCCAAAAAGGCCAGTTGTAATAAAAGTGGCACTACCGGAAATAATAATGAGATGAAAATGCTTGTTACTGCTCGGCTGGCCTCTTTTATTATTTGAATAGCCAGCCGTAATCTTTTGATAAGTACTAAAATAAGTAAAAGTACTATGAGTAAAATAACTGCGGCGATTATTCCGGCCACAAGCCATGTGACACTGAGTGACAAATAGTAGTTTACGTCCGGCTTTAATTCAACACTAGTTTGTGGTTGTTCTTTGAGCTGTAAGTATTTGGATATGCAGTAGTAAACTGCGAAACCAAGCGCTCCGACTAAACCGATTAGGGTTAAGTAGATTAGGGGCTTTAGGATGAAACGCAGTATTATTATATATATAAAACTTGTCACCGAGGCTATCGATAAAAGAACTATGATCAGTACCACAGAGCTCACAAAGTCTTCCAATAGTGATTGAACTAAACAAAAAGTTTATTAATTTTAAGTTTAGAAGTTAAATTTAAAAATCATCTCCATTTTATTAAAAATAAATCTATTTTAAGTTTGTTTAATAATCTGTTTTTTAATTTTATTTAATTAATATAAAAAAAAAAACATCTGTTAAAAATAAATGCTATTTATACTAAATTATTTTAACACTAAAGTGCTGCTGCGTTAACTTTATATGGTATCTGGTAAATTAACGTAATTTTATGTAAAATTACCCAAAAATTAAAATCGAATAAAGAAAAAATTGGCTCTTGGTAATTTTTTAAAGGCTTGAGAAAAATCTTTACTTTTTTTTAATTTCTCCTTAAATTAATAAATATTTGGTTATATTTTTATTTTTTTCATTAATCAATTTTTTTACCGTAAACTCTTGACCATTACTCTTGGAACAATGTCAAAATTTGGGTTTATTCCATACGGAACTAATACCATCGAAACCATGTTATAAAATTTTTTTATTTTTTTTTAAAATAAACCTTGACGTCTGACTTTAAACTAAGAGTAAGCGCAAAAGTTTGATTTTATTCTTAGAATAATTTCGAATTTATTTTGTAATAAACTTAAAAAATTGTTGAGTTAAATTCGAAATTAAAAAAAATTAAAAATTAATGGTCACGAGTTAACGGTATTTATTTAAGGAAAAAAAATATTCAACACTCCATTTTTATTATTGGCGAGTTAAATTTTTACGTAAAATTACGCCACATACATTTCTTAACTAATAATTTTCTTGAAAAAAAAATATTCAAATACTGATTTTTCTAAATCAGAAAATAAATTTATTTATAAAGAGTTGTTCTAAAAGGCAAGCGTAGCATCTTAATAGAGCATTTTTTTTTCAGTGAAAAGAAAAGTAATTTTAGTTACCAAAAAAATTTCTAAAAAAAGTCATGGTTAAATTAATTAACTTTCCAGTGACATCAACAAATATGTCACTGCTAAATTATCAATTGACAACATCCAGCATTTTTTCGTGTTTATTTTGATCCAAAATATATTTTTTTTAATAAAGTAATTTTACTTTACGTTTTTATGGGTTAATTAGAAAATTTTTTTAAAAGTAAAATAAAATTAAAATAATAAAATATATGCAAAATTAATATCGAACAATGTTAAAAAAAATTCGTATTTGAATAATTTAAAATCATTTTTAATAAAAATTTTAAAAAAAAAAGTTGAATATACTTTTGTTTGTTTGTTTTTTTAAATAGAATTTTTGTAAAAAAAAATTTGATGCTTTATTAGATCGGTGTGATAACTTTTATTATTTATTTTTTCTTAACAAGGAACAGTCCGACCAATTTAATTTTTTGAAAAATTTAAAATTAAACAAATTAATCTTCAATCATCACTTATATCTATTTTTTTCGTTTTTAATTAGAATTTTTTTAAATTTATTTTTTTGACCATGTTAAATATCATTATTATGGTTCATTTTTATAATTTAAATTCTCAGCATCTAGATAATATTAATATTGAAAAATATACAACACATCAAAACATCTCTCGAATTTTAAATTAATTATATTGCTTTTAAAATAATTTTTTCAAAATTCGAACAAAATTAATTCATTAGAGCGATAATAATCATGAAAAAATATTTTATTAATTTAGAAATTAAATTTGCATTTAAAATATTCTATTTTATCTGCACGTTTTGTTATCAATGAAATATTATGAAATTTTTTTGAATTTTAAAATAGATGAGAAACATAACAGTTATTTAATCAAATATTTATTTTATAAAAACTAAAATTTTTAAATAATTGCAACATTTATAAAATAAAATTAATACTTATACAGTCGATCCTCCGTATAACGAACCCCCATGTAACGAACTCCTCTATATTACGAATATGAATCCAGGAACCGGTTTTTTATAAAGGAAAAAGATTGCTAATTTTCTTTGATACAACGAACCTCTTTATAACGAAATCCCGATAAAACGAACTAAGAAAAAGTAACGAGTAATACTTTTCTTAAGAAAAAAACCTTTATTTAACGAATTTTAAAAAAATGACATTCGTTATTTAACACATCTTGAGTGAATTCAATGTAAATTGAGCGGAATTTTATTTTCGTTTTACTTTTTTTACTAAAAGAGCCGCAATTAGGCAATACGAAACATAAAAAAATTTAACTTATTTTTTTTTTATTTTATTTGTTTTCTGTACCGAGCTAGAGCTCCTAACTTATATTTTTATCTTTAAATTTTATGTATTTTATTGATGTTATAAAAAGGGATTGATTGTTTTAATTGGTAACTAAACACGCCTTTACATGAGAAACTTAAATCAATTAATCAATTAATTTTTTTAACTTATATTTTTTCAAAGATTATCTTGGGAATTTTTTTTTATTGGGTGTATGTAATTTCCTGTTAATGGAAAATTCTGAACATCATGAACATAATTGAAATAAAATTAAAATTTTTTGTCCAAATTAACATGTCGAAATTTCCAGGTCGAATTTTTTTGCAGATCACCAGCTCCTTGATGGAGCTGGTGATCTGCAAAAAAATTCGACAAACTGGACTCAGACATTTTTTAAATGCATAGCTATTTTTAAATCTAATTCCTAAAAAGATGTTTGTTAACGTGAAAGATGTAAAAACTGGATTTGTGGAAATTGTTTGCCAAAGAGTGTCATTTCAAATATTTTTCTGAATCAGCAGATAAAAATCCATATGAATATAAATTTAATAATATATTTATCGAAAAAAAAATTTTGGTATATATAATTCACCCTTTTAATATACAATACAAATTTTATGCCTTTTAACAATATTTTTGTGGCCATTTTTGTATATTACAAGAATGGATTATTATCCAAATATTCTAATTTTTGCTGTTATATTTATATAAAAAAAAAAACAAATCTATCAAAACTGAACTTTTTTTACTCATAATTTACAATTTTAAACGATATTTTAAGCCTCTTTTTTGACTATAGTGACGTGTCACTAACTTAGACACTAAATTTTGTAAAAATCGTCATTTTTAGGCCTTTTTCGACTATAGTGGCATGTCGCATTAGTCGAAAAAGGTCAAAATGAAAACCAGTGTTCGATAAATAGTGACATGTCACTTTAGCCGGAATACCCAACTATAGTGACATGTCACTAAAATCGAACAATTACGTTATTTGTTTTATTTCGCATTTTTTATCTTAGATTTTTTTATCAATAAAATTTGGTTTAAAAATTTTTTGGTCCCTATCATTTTTTATGGGAATTTCGATATAACGAAATTCGATAAAACGAATACCGAATTTTCCGCCCAAGTAGTTCGTTATACCGAGGATTGACTGTAAAAAGGATCTAGATTAAGCAGATTATTTAAAAAGGGTTTCAAAATAGCCAAATTTAAAAAAAATTAAAGCATTAAGTAATTAATTTAAATAACCAAAGTAAAAGTAAAAGTTGAATATTTTTAATAAATAATTTTTGTCTGAGAACCATAGAACTAAACTGAGTAAATTAATACTTTTTTGTCACATGAATATCCCATTAATAAATTCAATAAAGATTTTTCTTTTTTACTCCTGACAATCAACGCTTATATTTTGTCTCAATGTTCTAAGTTGTCAGCAAAGCGAATAATCATTTTTTGAAGCAATAACAACTCACTAATACCAGTTTTATTTTTATTAAGCATATTTTGTTATTAATAATGAATTTATTATAACCAATTTTTTTTTGAAAAATATAAATAAAATGAAAGAATATTTCTTATTTTTTTTTTAATTAAATTGTTCTGAATATTAGTACCAACGAAAATATTTAGGCACTAGATACAGGGTTGATTTAAAGTTCGAATTTAGTTATAAAAAAATTCATATCAGCAAAGACTAAAAACGGAGGTAGCGCTTAAAAATTCGCCTTTTTAACGAAACAAATTCAATTTGTTTATAAATATATAAAACTGTTTTGAAAAAGTCATCATCAGGCTACTACTTTTTGTTTTTAACATTAATATTTTTATTTTTTTTTAGGATTTTAAATAAATTTTTAATTTTACTTTTTTATCATTAATAACAAAACGAAACAAAGAACTTTCTGGAATTTGATTTTTCCAATTAACTAGTAAAACTAATTACTATATAATCTTAATAAAGTTTTCCCCAAAAAATTTAAATAAATAAAAAATTATTTAATTTAAAATCTAGTGATTAAATCTACCATAGTATTTTTTTCATTTTTTTTAAAATTTTATCAACGCAAAAAAAATCTCACATTAATTTTATTAATTAAAAAATTCAAAAATATAAACTTACGAAAATTTTTAAGGTTCATTAACTCAAACAATTTCTCAGTTCCTTGTTTGACTAAATTGAAATTTAGGTCTTGATTCAAATCATTGATCTGAAAAGATTGATCAGAGCTTGTGTCATTTACGATTAAATTTCCTGCCGAGTCAAGAACTGCCGCAGATATAGCAGGTATGCATCGACTGTAGTAAGACTTATATGGAATGGTATAAACCGGGCATATTTTTTGCTTTGCCAAATCAAGATACATCGCCTCATCCACACTATTCGGTATTGCTCCCGAATATTTATTTGATAATAAATCCTTTCGGCAGTAGTTATTGAATAGAATTTCTCTGTGTGACTCTATTTTGTAAAAGTAGTAAGTGGTAGGACATTCTTGGACACATATTGTGGGGGTAGAGCACCCGGTTAGAAGTGTATTTATTCCAATACACTCTAAAATGTTGAAGTAGAACAAGTTTTGAGTTGGTTCGGTGCACAAATTTCCAGCTGAGTCTCTTGGCAAAAGTATGTTCTTAGGGTCACCACCACTAAAGTAAATAAGGAAGGATAAGGCTACTTGGACTACCATAAATATGGTGAATAAAACCAAGCAGAGAATATCGGTGCAGTTTTTTCTCTTATTCTTGATTTCATTTTCGTAATAGTCTCTCATTATTGCAGACTGTGAACGTTGGCTTGGCACCGAGTCGAATTCTTCGACTGGACTTATTTTTTTAGTCATCTCTAAAATTACAAAAAATTTTCTAAAATTAGGTTAAGTATTATGTTATAGAAGATTATGTTGAAATTCAAAATAAGGTAACTATAAATTTATTGATTTTTTTCTTTTTTATTTTTTTTCGAAATTTTAATTTAGCATTTTTTTGTCGGTCCTCATCAATTTAAAGTTAAAATTTTATTCTACTGTTTCGGCAAAATGTCATTTCATGTCTTGAAATTGAGTTTTTTTCTAATGGCTTTTAAAACTTAATTTCGTAATAATTTTTAATGTTCATGGTCTAAACGCCTAGATCACTTAGTCTAAATTTTTAAAGTTGATTTAAGGAATAGAGGAAAAAAATTAATGAGGAATTTAGAGAAAAATTTTGGTATTCCTTTTTGATTTTAGAATTCGTTGAAAATTAAAAACTTATTTTCTAAAATCATGTTTTTGATGAAATGAAATATTTTAATTTTCTAAAAAAGAATTAATTATTTTAAAATTGTTAGAGTTAGATTTATAAAAACTTGATACCAAGTAAGAAAAAAAAAGCTAATTGATTCCTTAGAATAGAACCAATTACTTTAAACTTTGATCTTTAAGTTAATTATTTAAAAAATAGATAATTTTAAAAATTATCCAATTTCAATTATATTGATAATAAAATTCATGAATTTAAAAAAATGGACATTAATTTCAAAAAATAAAAAATTCAGTTCTTCCTTCTTACTTATTTTTTTTAATTAAAAATTGAAACTTTTTATCCAAGATTCGAATTATAGAAAAATTCCGCTTTTCAAACTGAAATTTAATTAATAATATAAATTGAAATAAAATCAGTAATCGAATTTTATCGCTTCAAAGTTAAAATTTGAGATCCAATATATTGACATAAACATAAATTTTCGATTTTAAAAAATTTCATATCACAATCTGTTTTTATTTTTTTTAATAAAAAAAAATACATTGTTATCTTGATTTTCGAATTGTATCATATTTACCTTTAGTGATAGTTAACAAAAAATAGGAGGGAGCAAGAGAAAAAAGTTTTGTTTTCGACAAAAGGTTCATATCAAAATCATAATTATTCAAGTTATTCTTTTTTTTATTACTTGGATTTAGTGAAAAGGAAAATTTATTTTTAAATTTCAATTATAAGCTCTTCAAGAGTAAATTCGAGACTTAGAGATTTTGTAAATGCATCAAAATAGCAATTGCAAATATTTGATTTGGAAAAATTTAATTCCTAAATTAGAGTTTTTACCTCATAATTATTTTTTGAGCAAATTTATATCAATTTATATCTGAATTTTTTTCTTAAATTAATTAATGAGCATTGTTTCTTGGTTATATTTTATTAATATAATTAAATGAAAAATTTCGATTTGTTATTTTTTTTTAATTACAAAACTCTTCATAATGGTCAATGAAGAATCCCTGCAATACATAGAGCATTATTTTGATTACGCATATTTTTATATCAGTATATTGGCGTTTGTTCATTATTTTTTACTTTTTGCCTATGGATACTTGCTAAGAACAGGATGTGAGTCAATCAAAAAACGATACCATGCACTTAAAAAAGACACTAGAGTTAGCTTCAAATAACGCCAACTAATAAAAATTTCAACTGTGAGTAAATTAAAAAAAATCTCTGGAAAAATAAAGACTTATAAGTGTTCATTTTTCCGGATTTATAAAAGTTAATAGTTTTATTTATTTAATGAAGAAAGCCTTAAAATATTTTTAAGAAAATTTTTAATAAAATAAAATGGAATTTAACTTTTAATTAAAAAATGATTAATCGATCGTAATTTTGTTGATGATTTTGTGAATGTATCCAAACACAATGAAATCAAAGTTATGTTACTATGGGTTTATAAAAAAAGCTTATTAAGCTTATTATAAAGGAAGTAAAAAAATACTCTTAATTTTTTATTGTTTTATTTTTATGAGTTTTTTTTAAATTTAATTATTAAATTAAGATTACTTAAGTTTTTTTTGAATGTTAATAAAAATAAAATAAATACAATTTATTTAAAAAAGTAAATTTTTTGCTTTTAAAATAATTAGTTAAACCAAATGAGCTTTAACTAGAAAGCGTTTTTAATTTTGACTGAATCATTTTATGAATTTAACAAATTTATGCCTTGAATGAGATTTTCTTTTATAAATTAATTTAAAATTTTTTAGGCTTTAAAACAAGATATTGCTAAAATACGGACTTGTTGTTTTTGGATAAAAAACGGACCCATACTTTTAGGCCGAAATACACTACGGCTGAGTGCTGTTGTATTTTAATAAGCTATTCAACAAAACCACCAATTTATCTCGATGACTTTTGCTTCGGTCTGAACAAGCTTCTTTTCAAGAAAAGCACTGGCCTAAATAATCTACGACTTATTTTTTCCAATTCAATAAAATCGAATAATTTTTAAAAAACTGCAATTAATGTAATAAATTTTATTGATTTTAAATTAAGTATTGACGATAAATAAATTTATTTTATGGATTTTAAAAATTAGAAATTTTATAAATTCTAGCAATTTTCTCTCTTATGTGATTAAATTTTATTTTGATTTATTAAAATTAATTAATCCAATTTATTAAATTAATTAAAATATATAATAATTTTTTATGAAGTTTTCTTAATAAGTCAAAATGTTTTCATTTAATTTGATTTCATAATTCCAATAAAAGCAAGAACAATTTATTTGATGGAAATTTAAAAAATCTTTAATCTAAAATTGTCACCTAATCTCAAAGAGAAAATAGATATTTCTAATATTTACAAAAGTTTTGTAATAACAGAAAATATCATCGAAATTTACAACAACAAAAAATTTCAAAATAGTTTAAAAAAATTGTCATATTTCCTTTAAAAAAACATGTCAAAATAAAAGATTTAGTCAAAAAAATAACTTAATTGTAAGAAAATTTAAAAATTGTAACATTCAATTTTTAAAAATTTTAAATAGCAACATTAAGAACTTTTAAAATCGATAAAATATTTTAATAAAAGTAAATTAAATTTAAATTTTGCGTGCAGGATGTTGGCCGTTTTGATGGCCGCGATGGATAAATTCTTTTTTCTATTAAACTAAACGAGTATTCTATGCTCAATTCTTTTCTCCATCTTTTTTATTATCTTTTCTATTTTTATATTAGCAATATCATGTTTTAAAATCTTAAAAAAAATTCAATTTAATTAATAAACGAAAAAGTGAAATGAATTAATCATTCAATATAATGAATTAGGACAGTACAAATTAAAACTAACTTGTGGGCATTTTTTTCCTCGACTCTTCTTCAACTATTTCAATGGGGAAAGAAAAAGTCGAGGAAGAATTGAGGAAAGGAAGAGGAAGAGTCGAGGAAAAGAAATGTACAAGTTAGTTTGAAATTGTACTGTAAAATGAAGAAAATTCTTTAGTTTTGTTCGGAATTTTTTTTTATGACTTTAATTTTAATTTGAGACTTTTGAGTAACTCTGTTTTAAAATAATGAAGCTTAAAAATATTTAAATTTTAAGAGTAATTTTTTATTTTAAAAAGTTTCAAAAATTTTTATTTTTTAAGATAATTTTGAGCATGATCATAAACTTCAACATGGAATGCTTTTTTTTAATATTTTTTAATTTGAATTCTTTAAAAAATTTGTTTATTTTAATCCTAGTATTCTCAGGTAAATCGCCAATTTTAATCGAATTTATTTTCTGTATTAACTTTTCTTCTTGTAAATCATTTTCAAAAAATATTTATTAATTTAAATTTCTAAAAATTTAGTTTTTTAACATTAAATTTAACATTTATTAATCAATAAAAATAAAAAATTCTAATGAAAGCAATTTTAATCTCCTTTTCATTCAATTGTCTAGAAAACTCTGTCTCTTAAGACCAATGGTGCAATGCACGTCCAAATATAAATCAATATACACATCCACGAAGACACTATTTTCACCCACATGCTCGGCTCATTTGCCTTAAAGCTCGTCAAGTCTGACGTAGAAGGTCTAAATTTTATAGATCAAAAATAAATTTTGAACTTATCAAAAGTCATTGTGCTAATTTTTACTTGTACCAATTGGTCAAAGTCATCATTACATAAAGTGATGCCAACAGAAAGATGAAATGACATCCTGCATAGGAGTAAGCAACATTATCTGACTCATCATCCCAAACTTTTTGTCTGTCCAAATCTTTTTCATCCTCAGCTAAAAGGCAAAAGTTACCATCAAAATAAAAAAATAATTTTGCCAAGATTACGTTCTGCTTCTGTCAAGCTTGTGCTTTCTCTATTCGAACCCATTAGTTTGTCTCCTTTGCTTGCCGATGAAAAAGTCGAGTACAAAATCACTGCTAGCCACAAGACTAGGGAGACTATGCTTGACGCGTCCAGCACATGCGAGGACGGTGAATATGGATTGACTGGACTTGTAGTCATGACTGGACTAATGGTGCTTATGTTGGTTTTTACATTTGATGGGTGAATGATGCCAAAGATTCCCGGGTTACAGTTCGGATCTAAAATTTAAAGTTATATTATATTTTTTAATTATTTTTGGTCATCCCTAAGAGACGGATCCGGATTAAAAAAAAATTTTCCTTTAACAAATTTATTAATACAAATTTTGGCAAATAAAAAAGAAATTGACTAACTCATATAAAGAGGGTGCTGAAAATTTGACGAATATTTTTATCTTTAGTTGTATTTTTTATCAAATACAATTCGGATACAAATTCTAAATGAAAAAAATTTTTTTTTAAAACATTTGATAACAGTCCCTGTAAATTAAAAAAAACTAAATTTTTGAGTATAGCCACTTGACGAGCCTGGGAAGATACCAGATTCTGGAAATATACTTTCAATCAGTAAAAATTATTAATTGAGAAATATAAAATAAAATATAATTTTTTTGTTTTATCTTGATTTTTTATTTTACATAAAAGAGAAAAAAAACTTTTATTCAGTACCAGACTCTTTATAATGAGCTAAGATTATTTGAGCAGTAAATAAAAAAAAATCCATCTTAAAGAACTTCTTATAAACTATTAACTACTTTCTTACTTTAGATTTAATTTTTTACTCTTTTTTATTTTTTTGAAAACTTTTACTTAATCTAATTAATTTTCGTATATGAAATTTTGTAAATTATTTTTTATGCTGAAAGGAGAGCGTTCTTTCTTCAAGCAGCAGACTATAGGTCACATTTTAATTTAAATAAATAAATAAATAAAAGTAAATAAAATTATTTTACCCTAAAAAAAATTTTAAAAAGCAGTAAAATTAATTAATGTGCAGGAATAAAAAATAAAAGTGATAATAACCTTAAGTTATCCACTAAAAGAATGAAATGAACAGAAACTATACTTAATTGAACCCAATAAAATGAATCTTGATCAGTAAATTGAATTATTAGTTAATAATAGTCCAATTATCTATATAAATGTCTTTCTTTTTCTGTTGTAAATAAGTTCAAATAATAAATTTTACAAAAATATATTTCAATAAATAAAATGAGTGATGACGAGTACGTCCCACTTGAATTATATGAATCGCAAGAGTCTGATTCTGAAGAAGTGGAAGAGAGAAACATACTCAAAAAACAAAGAGGTATTAATCGAGAATGGATACATGTGTATATGTTTGATGACAATGATGCTGCAGATTTGTGGTTAAAAAATGAAAATAAATGGTCAAAAGAAGATACCTATAGCACAAAAAAGGCATTGGTTTATCAGCCTAAAGATATTATAATGTCACAAGCAACAACAAGTACTCCAGCAACTAGTAAACCAACCGCTAAGCCTACTCGCAAACGAAAACAGACTGAAGTTACTGAAAATACTGATGAAATCAGTAATAAAAAGCCTAAAATAGGTGAAAATCAGGTAAGTGATTTAATTCTTAAAGCAAAAAGAGGACGTGGTAGACCTCGCAAAAATTAATACTACTACATCTTACACTTCTTTTTTTTTAAAATGTAACTTGATTCAAAAACTTTTTCTTTAAATGAAAAATACTTTTTCTGTTCAATGAAATTTATTTTTAATACTGCTTTTATTATTTATTCTCACCGTTATAACTATTTTTTGGGTCCTATTAATTATTTATTTTCTGCTCATATAAATTAATATTTGTTTAATATTATTTACTGCTCAATTAATACCCGTCCCTTTATAATCCTCGAAGTAAATTATTTTAAATAATAATATTTAGTTTTAATATTTTTCATTATTTGAATTTCTATCAAAATTGATCCAAATACTTTAAAAAAATTCAGCTGTAAATATAAATAAATGAATAAATAATGATGTCAAAATTAAATAAAAATTTTAATTAAAAATTATTTTAGAAATTCGATCCATATCCGTGTTCTAATTCTAACTTAAATCCGTAAAAACAATCCGTCCTTTAGGTACCAAAAATCCGGATCCGTCCATTTGGATCCGTCTTTTTGGCACAATCATTATTTTTCAAATTTCAATTTTTTTTCTTTAAATAAATTTAAAACAAAAATACAAAATTAGCTTACTGCTATTATTTGTCATAGCAGACCATGTCAAGTACATGACGTAAAGTGACACAAAACTTGATTGTAAAATACCAGAAGAAGTGTTGTACTCTTGAACTTTGGGCAAAACACTGACCACAGTAGCCACAATACACAAAATTAGATTAAAAGTAATGAAAAATATGTGAAGTCCACAACCGGCATTCTTTTTTTTTAAATAAAATCAAACATTTTGAAAAAAATTTTTTATTAAAAAATCTTACCGAAGCATAGTAGACATAGCCCAGAATGGCAACGACAATGGCTAGTATGAAGAATATGCCAGTGAAAATAAGCAATCCATAATAGTACTCTCTATCGCCATCTTCGAATTTTTCTACCCAACTCTCGTTCCATGAATGAGCAAAATCAATAATTAAGATCAATTGAATAAGAATGAAGAGAAATCCGCCAATTATGCCAAAGTACATGAAAACTTCCTCGAAAGCTCCATTTTGAGGAATGAAAAAAGCGCCTACACAAATGGCGATCAAAATTAGGAACTTAAAAAACCAAAATCCATTTTGAATTGATGCTCGAGGATCGCGGGAATTCCTCACATATATCATCAGAACCATGAAGAGAGCGTAGAAGCAGGCAAGAGAAAAACACACCCTGTACACGGCAAAGTAGCCAATTATGGACTTACAATTGACCAGCTGGTTATGATCGATTACGAATGGTATCGATATGTTGGTACAAACACCGGGTAGAATTTTGTCCAGTGTATCACCCAGGCCAGGAATGAGCATTATGGCTGAAACAATGGCGCCCAAAATTAGGAAAAAAGCGTACGCCAGTCGTGTTGATGTTGAGTTTTTCATACTTGGACATGCTTTGCAGCACAAGCTACACGCTGCCGAACCACAGCAACACGTTACGCTTGACAACAAGCTACCTATAGCACAGCCCATCTTTATCGCAGTTAATTAAAATATTTTTGTTGTTGTTTTGAAATTAATTAAAATGAATAAAATTTTTTTTTCTATATGTTGAAATAAAATTATCATAAAATTCAAATCGGCTAGGTCTTAAGTTAAATTATTTTGCAATTCTATTTCGAAATTCTCACAAATGATTTACAAAAAATTTTAATAGTATTTTTCTATACTAAATTTTAATATTTTATTAATTTTATGACTAAAAATAAATAAAATCAAGATTAGAATTTTACATAAAAAATTTGCTAAAAAAATTCACTTTTCTATTATTAAATTTGTTATTAGTAGACGTTAATACCGTAAACGCTTGCAGACTACTCCAGGGCTTAACCTCATTTTCCGGATTTATTCCACTGGAATAGTTCCCATCGACACCATGTTAAAACATTTTTTTTTAATTTTATGGAATTGTGATAGATTTTTTGATTTATTCTAAGATTAAAACCCAATATTGAGTTTTTTTCCTGGCTTATTTCTGAGTTTTTTTTTTTTTTTTTCAAAAACTGGAATTAATTAGAAAAGAATAAAAAAAATATTTAATTTCGATATATTCCATATTTAAAAATGTAAATTGAGTTTTATTCCAGGATTCAAAGTGGAAAAAAAAATTTCAACTAAAAAAATGAAAATTAAGGTTTGAAATAATTGTAAAAAAAAAAAACAAATTTGCAATTTTATTTGCTTATAAATTACATCATCAAATTTTTCATTTTTTCTGATCTCATTGTTATTTCGAATTAAATTTCAAAGCTTAAAATGATTGTTGATGAAACTTTTGACGTAGAATCAACTGGTGTTGAGCCAAACAATACAGTTAATGTGCCAATTAATGTGCCTACTCAAACTCCAAATTTTGGACATTCAAAAAAAAGAAAAAAATACTCTTTAACAACTAAACAAGAAATGATTGAACAAGTTGATGCAACTAAAAATCAAAGTGAAGTCGCACGAATTAATGGTATCGACCGAAGACTAATTTGCGAATGGTATAAGCAGAAAGATGTAATTTCAAAAACAAAATTTAAAAGAAGAAAAACTCGTATATTAACTAAAAAAGATTTGGCAAAATATCCGGAAATGGAAAATGAGCTTCTAGCCTGGTTTGACTTGGAGAGATTAAACAAGAGATCTGTAAGTGGATTAGATATTAAACATAAAGCTCTAGAAATTCATCAACGTATTTACTCGAACATTTTAGCACAGAACCCGTTTCAAGCTAGTGATGGATGGCTGTATGGCTGGCTGGAAAGAAATAACAAAACTTACCAAAGGGTAACAACGACTGGAAGGGATCTTCCCAATAATTATATGCAAATTATTGCTGATTTTTTAACCAAATCAATTGAAGTATTAAGAAAAACAAACTGGAATCGTTCAAAAATCTTTAATATGGATGAGACGTCTATCTATCTAGACTGTCCATCTCGATATACATTTACAGACAAGGGTGCTAAAAGAGTTAAAGTTGACACAAACGGGGCCGAGATGGTTCGTATTTCCGCAGCGTTTACTGCTTCAGCATGTGGTAATAAATTGCCTATTTATTTGATTATACCTAGAACAAATGAATTGGAAAATTATACGCCTCCAGCCAATATAAGAATATTGTACAAGTCTACTACAACTTTCAATGAAGATACAATTTGTGAGTATTTAGAGACAATAATTTTTTTTAATTTTTTTTTCCACTTTGAATCCTGGAATAAAACTCAATTTACATTTTTAAATATGGAATATATCGAAATTAAATATTTTTTTTATTCTTTTCTAATTAATTCCAGTTTTTGAAAAAAAAAAAAAAAAAACTCAGAAATAACTCGGATTTGTTCATTGTACGATCAAATTTAGCATAGATATATCAAAAATCATTATAAACGCTGATAACTTGGTATTGTCAATGTGACTTGATGCATAGCTGGTTGGTTCGGGTTTCTCATTGAAATTAATTTTCTTTCTTCGTGATAAATCTTCTCCATTCTTTAATTTTGTCCAAACAACTCCAATTTTACTTGTCTTGTCAAGATTTTGGTCCTCGTTTACACTATTCGTTATTGTAAGTTCAGTACTTTTTATTCTTTTGCCAAAAGATAATTTTAAAAATAAAAACACAAATTTTGCAATCAAAAATGATTCGAAAAGTAAAAAAAAAATTAATTGTAAATAAAGATTAAAATAACAATTTCATTTTATATCTTTATTTTAAAAATTTTATCCAAAAAATTTGTTTTATTGTTTAAATTTAAAAATACTAAGGCAACTGACTATTTATTTTTTTCGATTTTTTAGTGTTTACAACAAGAGATTTTACTAATTCATTAATAGCTCAATATTTCAAGCTGTGAAAAAATAAAAAAATCTGTTCCTTTTGAAAATTTTTAGCAAAGTAAAATTTTTGATCAAATTTCAAGCGCTCAATCTTGCTCAAACATTTTTAAATGCGAAATAAAATTTCATTGCATTTTTAGAAATTACAATCCTTTTTACTTATCAAATTTAATAGAAAAAAATTCATCTTTAGGACTAACTCTGGTACCTAGCAGTACTTTTGGTCATAGCGACGATTTTTTTAAACATATTTAGAATTAATTTGAAAAAAACAGATGGCCTAAAAACTATGATAATAATCGTTCAGATTCTACACATCTTAAATAGATATTTAGTGAAGTTAAGTCAGAGCTGGTTAAAAGTTAAAGTCAAGTCTGGACTAAGACTTTATTTTTTTTAATAAGGTCAGAGTCAAAACTTTTTTTTTAAAATTTTTCCTTTAAACGGCGCTTTTTTGGGTTTTATTTAGTAGGCCGCTACAATAGCTACCTGGAATGGCAAAAAATCATATGATTGTGATCCTGACATGGATTGCCGTTCCAGATAGCTATTGTAGCGGCCTTCTAAATAAAACCCAAAAAGCGCCGTTTAAAGGAAAAAATTTTAAAAAAAAGTTTTTTTTGTGGACTAATTCAAATCTAAATTATTAAATACAGTAGAGACTTTAAATTGTAAAAAAAATTTCAAAAGTCAAAGT
This sequence comes from Brachionus plicatilis, assembly GCA_010279815.1. NCBI lineage: Eukaryota > Metazoa > Rotifera > Eurotatoria > Ploima > Brachionidae > Brachionus > Brachionus plicatilis. The sequence goes on along the minus strand of QEOQ01000106.1, from coordinate 81,723 downwards.
CGACTATGACTTTTGCACAACTTTGAGTTAAGTAAAAAATAAAAGAACAAAATGATAAAAAATTGAATAAATTTTTTTCTAAAAGTTGAAAATTAGTTTCGTGAATGCAACATGGTGCAACATTCAAAGTTGCATCTACTGTCAAAGTCTGCTAATGATGTGCAAAATCTCTGCAAAATGCACTACGCTAGAACATATTGATATTTAATCTAAATTTGCAAAATTTTGCAGCCCTAGATAGCTGATGCAACTTTGAAAGTTGCACAATGTCTCAATCACGATACTTATTTTTAATTTATAGAAAAAAAGTTATTCAATTTTTTATGTTCTTTTAAACATTTCTACTGTATTTCACGAAACGTTAAATAGATATATTTGCCAAATTTACGATTTGTTTCGTTTTTAAATTTTTTTAAATAAAAAATAAACATTAAATTTTATAGTTTAGATTATATTAAAACTATTTAGAGGTGAAAAAAAATTTAAAAATATGTTGAAAACTAATATTAATAACAATAATTTCGAACGATTTGAAAAGAACAATTTATATAATAATTTTCGTAATCTAAAAAGAAAGTGTTTTGTAAAAAACACAATTGTGTGTTTAAACTGTTTAAGATTAATAAAAGGAGAAACGATCCAAGCCATTTGCGGCTCGTCAAAATAAAAAACATTCATTAAGGACGGTCTTTTATCATTTTTCCCTTTTTTATTTTTCCCTCTTAAACTTTATTCCTTTTAACATTTTTCCCTTTATATTTTTTCCCTTTTTTTTTTTCCCTTCGTAAATTTTTCCCTCTGTAATTTTTTCCCTGTTATCATTTTTCCCTTTTTTAAGGAGGAGCAAATAAAAATAAATAGAAAATAGCCAATTATTAATTAAAATTTTATTAATTATTATTCAATTAAAAAAAAAAAAAAAAAATATTTTCCAATCAAAAAAATTAAAATTACCAAGAAACATTAAATGGAAAAATCTGTTTTTGCTTTTCAGCTATTATTTCAAAATAAAAATCATATAAGAAACCAAAAGTTATAAAACTATTATAAGTGATTCGCATTAGTCTTTGATCGAACTTGTAGTTGATCGAACCTGGAAGAAGCGTTCGGTTTTCTATAAATTAAAACAGTTTTATCTACCGTTACGCTGATTGACTTGCAAGTTTGACAACGGAAACGAACTGACCCATCAGCGTTTGAAGCTACCTTATGCAATTTGTAATTATCGAAAAGGATAATACACTTTTTTAGATCAAAATATTCAATTTTTTCCATTTTAAAGCTTTTAAAATTTGAGGTATTATTAGATTTATTATTTAGGTTTTTATTTTGGTCAAATTTTTTATGGTTCATTACTTTTAAAGATGTCATTTATTTTAGCAGTAAAGCTTGAATCAGTATTCAAGGATTAGATTTTTATTTCAAATTTTTTTGGATTAATTTCGTTTAGATATGTAATAGTAAATTTTGATAAAACGTAAATATCAAAATAAACTGATCCATTAATAAATCTTGAAAAAAATATTCATTTTTTCTTATTATCAAATTTTACTAAGTAAGTTTTGATATTTACTGATGCAACCGTAAATATAAAAAAAAAAAGACTTTTTAAGAACTTGCATGTCAAGTTTGCGTATTTTTGGGACTTATTTTCCGGTAACGCTTTTGATTTAGTTAAAAATTGTCAAGATGAACTAGAAATTAGAACCGACAAGTCGATCAAAAGCGTTAGACAAGCGGTCAATGAAATGTCAATTGGTTGTGGCCAAGGAATAGTAAGATAAAATTGTTCATCTCAATGTATTACAAATAGATGCGGTTGTAGAAAATCGAAACTCTTGTGTAATCCCAGATGTCATGGATCAAATATCAAAGATCAAATAATAAACTTTTTATTAATATTTATGCCTTATTTCATTTATTTCAGATTATTACTATATTTATCTTTTTAATTTCAGTTAATTACGAGAAAAATAGAAAAAACAGGAAAAATTGATAATTTCATTTATTTCAAAATTTACGTCTAGTAACGTAATTATCGATATTTACGTATTATCAAAAAAAACGATAACAGATATAAAATGTCAATTAATTCAATTAAATTTTTATTGGCTAATAATATGTTATTTTTTTTGAGGGAAAAATATTAAGGGGGAAAAAATTAAGAAGGGAAAAAATTACAGAGGGAAAAATACTAAGAGGGAAAAATGATAAAAGGGAAATATTTAAAGGGGAAAAAAATAAAGAGGGAAAAAGTTTAAGAGGGAAAAACGCTACTGAATCATTAAGGACAATATGAATTTTAGAAAAATAATGTTAAACTCTTGAATTCAAACGAAATTATAATAATTTAAAATTGCAAAACATCTGTTATAATTATGAAAATAAAAATTGTCCGTTAAAATTACAGGAGAGTTTTATTTTCTTCCTATTAGTTATTAAAAGGAGGAGCTTATTGTGTATTTAACTTTTATAAATAAAGTCTCTTTTTTCTTTTGTTTAATTAAGTCGCTTTTCACTCGAAAAAATTTTATAAGTCGTTTTTTTTTTAAAAAGTCACTTTTTTTATTGCTAAGACGCTTATTTTTTTTTCAGTGTAGAGACGTCTTCTTGTTTTTTTTTTTTATGTTTTGTGAAACGCGTTTAATCGTTCTTGGATTTAATTGCCAATAAAAAATTCTGTTCACGAAAAAAAAATCAACTGAAAAAAGAGCTCCAAATTAAGACTTCTAGTAAATATTGAAAAGTTTTCGAAACTTGTAAAAAAATTAAAAAATTAGATATTAATTTAACAATGCTATTTTGTCTTCATAAAAAATAATTGATTATAATAATTAATAATTATTTATTATTAATGATTAGGTCACTAGCCTAAAATTAAGTTATAAAATAAATCACTTCTCTATTATCTTTTATTAAGTTTTATATCAGTGACATTTTGCTAACTTGAGGCAGCTTGAAGTTTAGGATCAAAAAAATCAGATAAAAAAGTAATTTTTTTATAACTTTTGAATGGTATTTGATTAAATCTCTCTGCAAAATGCTAAATAATGCAAAAAACATGCTGAATATTAGAATAGGCTCTGCAAAAACTCTGCAATTTAATTGCGCAGTTGAATTAAATCCTTTTTAATGACATGCATTTTCCTGCAAAATTGCAGAGTTTTTGCAGAGCCTTTTCTAAAATTCAGCTTGTTTTTTGCATTAAGTTCAAAGTAAATAATTAAATTAAGAAAACAAATATTTTTCATTAATATTTTTGATCTTAAATTAAAAGATGTATTATCTTTTCAATTAAGATTTTTTTCTTAATTGAAATTAAGAGTTTATTAGGAGATTAAACTCATCAGATTGAAAATATTAAAATAAAGGAATCATATGCATAAATTATTTTTTTTCAATTGCTGCCATAAAGTTGATTAAAAAAACTCATATAGATTGTTGTTAGTTTTAATAAATTAAGTTTAAAAAACACGAGATAACAAATACAAAAAAAGATATTTTGTTCTAAGATTAATAAAAAAAATGAAGAGACTAGATGAGTAATAGGAGCAATATAAAATTAAATGCGAGTGAAGGAATTTTAATTCATTCAGTCGAATAATTATTTTTATTTGAAAAAAGCTATTCTCAATCATCAAATGAATGATTTTTTATTAGCAATGAATAAAACGAATAATTAAACCAAATTCTTAAGTAGAAAAATCTCAAGCATATCTAAAAGAATAATTATTTAAACAACCAAATGCTTGTTTATTTATTTCAAAAATGAAAAATAATCTATTTTTTAAAATAATTAACCAAAAACCTATCAATCTTACTTAAATTTCTCACATCTGGCGCTTTTATTAACCAATTACAGCGGGTCTCTGCTTTTTCACTAATGACATTTTGCTTTTATACACAAAGAAAAGAAAGTATACATACAAAAAATAGTTTTACTGAAATTTTAGTAAAATATAAAGTTATTTTTAGCACGCCACTAAAATTGTTAAATTATACATGTATAAAGTAAAATATACACAAATAAAATTAAACATACTTAAGAAAAGAAAAACAAACATCGATTCAGAAATTTATACAATAAACTTCAAATGGAGGAAGAAACATCATCGCAGAGCTCACAAAGCTCATCGACGAGAGGTCTTGATTGGGATTTACTTAGAGACTAGACATTTTGTCTGTAAACACGCTTTAGCGTTGTCAGCAAAATTAAAACTGACTCTAAAAGGTTTTGTTCAAGAAGATTTTTTTGCTACTCGAGCTAATCCTGGCAAAAAGAAGGCAAAGTCGAATCCATTGAGTTATGATTAGATAACTTTAAAATATATTTGTGACATTAACACTTTTTATTTTTTTTACATTTAAGTATTATTTTATACTTATGAATAAATATTTATACAACAGAAAAGATAGTTATACTTTATTGTAAAAAGGTCTTAAGTAAATTCGTTTTTCCTTATGTATAAAAGCAAAACGTCATAAGTGTAAACAACTAGTCCCAATTACAGCTGACATTCCTTTTCTAAAATTTTAATCAACTAATATTAAATGGCGAAAATTCTTTGCATACCGCTTTTTTTAATAAAAACTTCGCTTATTTAATTATTTATTTATTTGTATATCTGTATCGAGCATTAGCTCCTTCAGATAAAAAATAAAAAAAAAATGGTAGAATAAAATAAAATTAAAAGTTTTTTTAAAATAAGTTTTGAAATAAATAAGTAAAAAAATGATAGAAAATGAAAGCTAAAATGAATAAAGGTACATGAGGAAGTTTAAGGATTTTAAAAATTGGTCAGTTAAAGAACAAAAGAAGAAATAACTAGATAGCAATTACACAAAGGAGTAGGACATTCGATGAAACGAGATTCGAAACCTTCTCGGTATTCATTTACCTACATTTATTTAATAAGTTTTCCGCTATATTAATAAGCTAACAGCTAATTTAATAAGCTTACCTCTAATTTATAAAAAAGTCATCTAAATAAATAGAAACTCATCTAAAAAAATAAAAACACGTCTAAATTAATAACACTCACCTCTAAATTAATTAAAAATATATCTTAATTAAGATTTAAACTTATATCAACACTTAAAAATTATTAAATCTGGCACTAACCAAGAAGGACACTGAATGTAAATGGTTGCAAGAGCACGAAGAAGCACTTCGCAACCTAAAGGAACCCATATCCGATAAAAACATGGCATTCTTTAAAAAAGAATGGAACACGAAACTAGAAGTGGACGATAGCCCAGTTGGACTTTGGGCAGTTTTTGCAAAGCAACCCCAAAGATCCAAAGGAAAATCGCATAGTATGCTTCGGGTCAAGACTTTTATCGGAGACCGAGAGAAGATACAGTCAATTTGAAAAAGAAGCCCTTGCAGCAGTCTGGGCTTGTGAAAAGTTTTGGCTTTATCTAATTAGGTCAAACTTCAAGCTCATTATTGACAATTGTGCTGTCCAGCTAATATTTAACAACACCGCAAGTCGATCACCAGCTCGAATCAAACGATGGGCCCTACGACTCACTCAATTCGATTTCGAAAAAGTACACCGACCCGGAAACTCGAACCTTGCTGATTAATTCTCAAGACAGCCTTTAAGGTCAAGCGTTGAAGATCCAATCTCAACTGAAAAGTGTGAAAACTACATAAACGCAATCAGCGAATGTGCAAGGCTATATACCCTCTCACAAAAAGAGCTCTCATCTGAAAAAAGCTCAGATACCGAGCTACAATCATTGCAAAAATGGCTAACCACAGACTGCAAAAGGCTACCAAAGCACATAGCTCATTTCAACCAGATCGCTGCCGAAGTATCTGAAAACAACGATGGAATCTTGTTACGCGGAAGCAGGATCATCGCACCGAAATAATTTCGAAAGCCAGTCATCAGCTTGGCACACCAAGGACACCAAGGAATCGTGAAGACTAAGGCCCTGATCATATCAAAAATCTGGTTCCCCGGAATCGACAAAATGGTCGAAGAAGCCATCCTGAAGTGTAAAGTTTGCCAAGCAGATGCAAATACAGTGAAGCTCGCACCACTAATGCCATCAAGAATGCCTGATGGACCCTGGCTCGAAGTCAGTGGCGACTTCTACGAACCACTTCCAGATGAATCAAACCACTTTGTCAACCACTGCGACTATAGCAGAAGGACATCAGTCGACAAAATTAGGGCAACAGACTTTCAAAACGCGTCAAGAGTTCTCAACCTTCTGTTCACGATCATAGGTGAACCGCTCATCTACAAGACTGACAATGGCCCACCATTTCAATCATACAAATTCGCCGACTACGCCAAACAGATGGGCTTCATTCATCGCCGCATTACACCAAAATGGCCCAGAGCAAATGGCGAAGTAGAAATGTTCATGAAAAACCTCGGGCAAGTTCTCCGCACGGCCTCAATAACAGGCCAAAACAAGGAAATAGAGCTTCGCGCTTTCCTCAAGACCTAGCGCGAAACGCCCCACTCCACCACGAAAGTAGCACCAGCTGTCTTGCTGTTCGGCTTTTCTACAACATCTGGAATCCCAGAAGTCGAAAAAATCGACTGTACCAAACTCAAAGAACTTCATGAGTTCGCGAGAGAAAATGACGCAAAGGCTAAAGCCGCCATGAAAGTAGACTTCAACCGAAGAATGAATGCTCGAGAGCCTCAAATTCAAGTCGGTGTGAGAGTTCTACTCAAAGTAGAACAGAGGCAAAAATCAGACCCATCCTGGAATCCAAACCCGTACGTACATAGTTTCAAAGTTAAAGGGAACTTTAGTCACCGCCGAACGAGGTAGACAAAGGGTCACAAGAAACATAAATTTCTTAAAGCCACTACAACATGTGCTAGCTTTAGAAATCTACCACTCACCATCGCAACAACATCATCAACCCACTCTATCATCATCGCCCCAAGAGCCTATGAAATCCCAAACTGACAACCCACCAGTCACAGTTCAACAAGCACCCCTCACAGCACCAACACCTCAAACAACACCAGCAAAACGAAAACCAGGCCGCCCATCCAAACAAGAAGTTATACAGCTCACAAATCGTGACACAAACACTGCTCTTGGAAGATCAGAAAGTATCATGGCAAAAGGTCAACAGCCGCGGGAAGATGTGATCGCAACCAAAAAAATAAACAAACATATGCCAAGTCAACAAACTACTACACAGACACACTATTTACAATATACAACAACTTTATTTACATATTACATTTACAACTAATTTATTTACAATTAAGCTATTTTCATTCCAAATTTACACTGGCCACAGAACGGCCGTTTTCCATTTATACTTTAGATTGAATAAAAGATAAGAAATCTGTTTCCTTATTGATTCAAGAACAAAGCAATGGACTTATTCTTTAAATTGATTACAGTCAAACCTGGTTATTACGAACTCTTTGGGCGGAAAATTCGGTATTCTTTATATCGAAATTCCCATATAAAATGGTATAGACAAAAAAATTTTAAACCAGATTTTATTGATTAATAAAATTAAAAGAAAAATGCGAAGAAAAAACAAAAAGTTTGAAATCGGTAATAGATGGTTGTTTGGTAAAGCTACTTTCAATTTTAAAAAGGATTTTGTCGTTTATTAAACCAATATTACAAAACAATTAAAAAATAGTAAAATATGATGGGACTTGCTATCGTTTCTTCATCTGAACTACTCTACCTTCGAATTAACGAATTCGTCATACTGCAAAAGCTCAAGAACATTGAGAAGAAAATACATATGTGGTTTGGTAAAGCTACTTTCAATTATAAAATTTTCAATACTAAATAATAAGTTAATTACATTAGAATAAAAATATGTTTGGGTTTAAAAAAGTTGTTTTTGTTCATTTATCAATTGCTTCTGTGAGTTAATCACTGGTTTATTTGCATCTTGATGCTCTTCAATTTCTGTATCACAATGTTGCTCTACTTGATTGTTTGTTCAACACACCTCTTGATCAACATCGTCGTAACTTGACAATTTTTGTACGCTTTTTTTCTGCACCGGCTACGTTCTTGTCGTATAATTCTAGAATTTTTGCTTTCGACGACAAAAAAGCAGTTTTTTGTTATTTTTTGTACTGTATGTTTTTTTATAATTTCTATCTTGACTTCAAGAGAGATACATTTTCTCTTTTTGCAAACTTGCTTTTCATTCTTATCAATTAGAATTTCTAGATAAACAATAATTAGTAATTATCAATTATTTATTTATTATTTTTTATTATCAAGGAGTTAATTTACGAATGACATCTTTTTTAAATTCGTTAAATAAATTTTTTTTTTTGGAAAGTATTTTTCGGTATTTTTTTTAGTTCGTTTTATCGGGATTTCGTTTAAAGAGGATCGTTGTATCAAAGAAAATTAGCAATCTTTTTTCTTTATAAAGATCGGTTACTGGATTCTTATCCTTAATATCCAGGATTTCGTTATATCGGGGTTCGTTATACGGAGGATCGACTGTAATAATAATAATAACCTGTTACCTTTCTTGAAGATTGGGCTGATCTTAGCGACACTGCAATCGTCTGGGATCCTGCCACTGGTGTATGAACTGGTGAAGAAAGCGCTGACGACCTCCGAAAAGGGATCGGCGCAGCTTTTGACGACGAATTGGTGGATACCGTCTATGCCAGGCGATTTCCTGGGGTTTAGGCGCAGTTTTTATTTGCAGACGTTGTAGGGCGAGAAGAAATCGACATCCATGTCATGCTGTGGACTTGACATGAGCTGGAGAGGCTGACCTGGGCATGCTAGGCGAGGGATGAAGACACTACCAAATTGGACTTTGAGAATGTTCACTATCTTGTCAACATCAGTGTTGAAGGTGCCATGACAGTCGAGCAGGCCTTTTAATGGAGTCTCTGCATTGCTTCTGGCTGTTGATATAATTGTAAAGAAGCTTTGGCTGATGCATACAGGTACTGGCAATAGATGCTTCGAACTTAAAGATGGCATTACTTACAGCTAGTTTGGCCTTCTTACAGATAGAGGAATAAGCGGTCCTCAACTCTAGGCAGCAAGGGGCTGATCTAATCTGACAGTATATTTTATACTTCATCCTGGTTAGCACTTTGATTTTGGGGTTGAACCACTTGGGATTGGGGCGCTCGCGGGCTCTGGGCCCTTGGTTTTTCTATATCTTTTTTGCCTATGAGGCTTGGAACTAATAATTAACAAAAATATTAATAATTTATTTATTTTTAAATATTAAGAAAATTGGCACTAAAAAAAATTTTTAATCATAGATTGGATTACCGAAAAATGAATGCTTAATAAAATTTTTTTATTTTTACTATTTTTTTTATTTTAAATAGTATTTACTAATTGGAAGTAAAGCTTAACATTTTATCCCAGTCAAATTGCTTTTCGAAAATCTACCGAAAAAATTTCGAATTTTTTTCGAAAAAAAAGTGAAAAAAAAGCTCTACGAAAATTATATGAAAGAATCTCGAAAAACAATTCCAGAATACTTTTTTTTTGACGCAAAAATGATTTTGAAAAAACGCAGAGTTGTTTAAAAGTCCAAGTTCGGACTTTTTTTTTAAATTTGCTAGATCAGGCTTCATATCAAAAAATTTATATACTCTTGGGTTTTCTAATGCAATAGATTTGCCATATATCAGAATTTTCTTGCAATTTTAGCATAAATTTCTTCTTCAGCTTTCATTATTTTAAAGTCCGGACTTGGACTTGACTTGAGACTTGTGACTTTTAAACAACTCTGGAAAAAAGCTTCTTAATCCAAATACGAAATCTTGCTTGTTTGAAAGTATGCTTGGTTAAGTTTGAATTGAGCATTCTGTATTCCACGTTTTAAGGACATCCGTTTTTAATCACATTCCAAAAATTTTTCAATTTGTGACAAAATTTTAAATGCTAATTAAACAACGTGTATTTTGAAAAATGAATATTTATTAAAAATTTAATTCTTTTATTGGAAATAAATAAAAATTTCTTTTGATGTGTATTATTTTACATTCGATGTAAATTTTTGGCAGCTTTTTAAAATTTTTTTGTATAATTTTGAATCATAGTGGTTTAAAAGTCACAAGTATCAAGTCAAGTCCAAGTCCGGACTTATTTTTAAAAATTTTCATTCAGGAGTCCAGGTCCAGGCTTTAAAATTTTTAATACTGAAGAACAAATTTATGCTAAAATTTCAACGACATTCTGATATATGGCAAATCTATCTAAATTTTTTGATATGAAGCCTGATCTAGCAAATTTAAAAAAAAAATTTTTCTCTTAGACTTTTTTTTGGGATTTTTAAACAACTCTGTTTTGAATGAATACAATTTATGTTTTTTCGCGTTCAAAAAAAATTTATTTTTTCATCAAATTATAAATATTTTGATGCTTTTTGAGTTCTAAAAAAAAATAGCTTCATTAGTACACCAAATGCTGAACTAACTATTAATTAATACTATTCAAAATAATAAAAAAATAGTAAAAATAAAAAAAGTTTATTAAGCATTCATTTTTTCGGTAATCCAATCTTCATAGGCACTCACTCGAGTATATATTCTAAATTTGTTCAAATTTAAATAAATTTTTTCTAAACAAAAAATTACCCAGGTTTTCTAGCTTCTGCACATCCCTCTCCATACGAAGTCACCCCAGCCAGAATAAATTTTTGCTTATTATCCACTATGTCCTTAACAAACAACGGTCCACCTGAATCACCCTGACATGTATCTATACCACCTTCGTACTTGCCAGCACAAATTTGACTTTGCCAATTTTTCGGTGTTCCTATTGAAACCAAACTACACTTTGAACTGTCATAAACTGTGACAAGTGCTTCTTGAAGAATGTCCGGACTTGTTAATTTTGTGCTTGAATTAATTCCCCATCCCACTACATAAGCATTGACATTATAGCTTTGTGGATAAAATTTTTCTGAGTCATGTGGTAAACACGCCACTTTAATTCTATCATTAAGAACCACTTTGCTTGATAACTTTATAACAGCAATATCGTTGTGTAAATTAATTTCATCATAGTTGGGATGAATGGTAAAAGATTTGACAGATCTAGACACAGCACTGGACAGATCTGTCTTGTTGTGTAAACCAAGATAAATAGTGTACATGGATTCATAAGAAGCATGGTATGAATTTGGAGAGACAATTAGATATGATCCATCGTTCAATTCAAACTTTGTGCTGTAGCAGTGTGCAGCAGTGATTACAGTATCCTGATTGATCAAAGTACCACCACAAAATGAAGATGCAGTATAAGTTAGTCCGGCTTTATTAAAATTGTATTTAAAAATAATATAAACAACTGAAGGCCAACTGTTTAGCTGCGCATTTTGTCCCCCAATTACTTTATTTGAAGAAAATACCATGCCACACTCAATACATCTTCCATTTTCTCTACCATAGCGACAACTTTCAATGTTAGACTTTTCTGTATCAAGTGGTAAAAATTTGAAGATTATTATAAGAGTACCGGTTATAATTATAAAAGCTATTAATATTAATGATGTTAAAATCAAAAATAGAATTTTAAAATTTTTCTTTCCAGTTTCTCTTTTGAGTGCATTTTGTGTTGTAGGGCTGACCTTTGCTGAATTGAAGGCAGTGAATTTAACAGGCTGTGGAAGTGCTGGGTATACACTGACGTAATTTTCATTGTTTAGTGATGGTTTAGAAGTTTCTGAACCGATCTGGTTTTGTGTATTCATTATTTTTTTGATTAAATTTAGTTTACAGACATCAAAGAAATGGTTTCATTAATATTTGGTAAAATCCAAGTTGGATATTTTTATTAACTCTTCGCTAAATCTTAATGTAATTAATTTTATTTTTAACAATCTAGCTGTTGTTGAATAAAAAAATTTATGTTTTTAAAAGTTTTTAATTTTTTTTAAAAGTTCACATTTTTTACTCTGCTAAAGACTAAAAAAATTAATCTCTTCAAATTTTAAATCAATATTAGCATGATTACATAAATTAAATTTGAAACTTATTAATCAAAGGTATTTATTTTAGGCTAAGGCAAAATTAATCATTTGATATAAAATAAAAAAAATAATTTCAAATTTAATTTTTTTAATCTTATTGCTTCAAAAAAATAAATAGAATAATTTGGCAATTTTTTTTCTTTTTAACATTGTTCCATAAAACTTTAAATTAAAAAAATTCAAAAAAGAACTGCTTTTAGTATTAGAGAAACAAATATGATAAAATTCAATATATCTCTTTTTTTAAAAAATTAAATAATTTTATAGTTTTTACGGTTATATTTTTTGAAAATTAAAATATTTTTAACGCACTTTTTTATATTTGAGATTTTCAAAAAAATATATTTCTAGGACAATTAATAAAATTAAAAATAATAATAATAAAAACAGATTTTACCAGTAGAGAAAGACTCGAAGGCTTCTCTATCGTAGCTAAAACGAGTTAATTAATAAATTATTTTAATTGTTTTGTTTTCTTTTACAGTCAAAAAAATCGTCTTATTTCTTTTTAAAGCTAGTTTTTGATTCTGCTGATATGGAGGGAGCCGGTTCTAGTTTTAAACTATTAAATTCAATATAAAATCCTTTCTTTGGCTAATTTTTGTAAACTGTTTGACTAATCTGTGCCTCTTTCCTCTAATGTTATTTGCTGGGCCTTCAACCAAACAAGAATTCGTTAATTTATTCGGATTGTGCCAATCTGCCTTGCTAACCAAAAATTTTATTTTTTGAGAGTTTCCATATATTTTTTCACCAATTATATTAAATTTTTTAAAAGTGATATAAAAAAGATTAAATTAATAAAATGAAAAGATACATTAATTTTTGAGTGATCTTTTGCTTGTTAATTATTTTTGATCTTGTAATTGAATTTTTAATTTAATTTTTTTTATTAAATGTTAAATTTGATAAGTCAGTTCTCGTTAATCCGAACAGACTTATTTTCAAGAATTCTCTTCGGAATATCAAAAGTTCGGTTAACCGATAATCCGAAGAAACTCAAATTTATAAAAAAAATTGGTTTAACGAAAATTAATTTATTAAAACAAAAAAAAAAACAATTTATTTTATAATATTATTATAATTACGGATAAAATACTTATTCTTTATTAACAAAATTATCTAAGGTAGCTTGTTTTGCATTAAATTGGCTATATTTTAACTTATTTGTTAATTTCATTAATAGGCTTAACTCTTCTTCACTTAAACATTCCATTCCTTAATTAAAGATATTTTTCCCGGTTAGTAATGATATCGCACATTGTACTTCTGCCAATAACTAATTTAAAATTATGATTGAATTTGACTATTAAATCTTTTTGTTTAACTTTATTGCCGCGTTTTGAATTTTCAACGTAAAACAAACAAATTTCTCTTTTTTGATCAAGAGTTAGCTCTATTTTTTTCCGAGGTGGAGCTTTTTCAGATAAAAAAGAAACTGTTTTCGTCATTTTTAATTGAAACAAACAAAAAGAGAGTGAAATTAATTGTAACAAACAAAAAGAGAGTGAAAATTAATTAAGACAAGTTTGTGAACTTAAAAAAAAAATTATCATAACAATAAAATCAAAGTACAGTCTAAATTACCAAATTTATCTTAACATTTTTTATTCGGATTAGCAAACTCAACAATTTCGGTTTAGCAAGGTTAAATTACATGTATTTTTCACTAAATAGCTTTTTTTTGTAAAATTTCTTCGGTTAATCGCGGTTTTCGGATTATTGAGTTTCGGATTAACGAAATCTGACTGTATCAGTTTTGATTTTCATTAAGAAGCAGAAAAATAAATTTTATATCATCTAAAAATATAGGTCTTAAAAAAAATCAAAAAGAAAAGTAAGGTTTGAATATTATAAAATTTCGATTTTAACTGAATTCATTAAAGATAGTAAAAAAAATACACAAAGTCTACAATTTCTTCTTTTTTTCTTTTTAATTTAGCTTTTATTTTTCTGAAAAATTCTAATTTCGATTTTATAACAATTTTTTTTTTATATCAAATTAAAATATTCATTGTAACTAGATTAAACTTTAATTTAAATTTCCATGTAAAAATATTTATAATTATTGTATTCAATATTAAAATTATGCTCAATCAAAATTTAATTAAATTTTTTTTCTTAACTTTATTTATTTTAAAAGATAGATAGATGGACTGCAGTGTTGATTGAAAACACATTGCTAATTAATATTAACTAAAGCAGTTAAAATTTTTTTTTATCAATAGCGTTTTTGGATGAATTTAGTGTTTTTTCGTTTTTTAATTCACATGGTAATTTGTTCCATACATTGACTATTCTGTTATTGAAAACGTTTGATCTTTGTTGATTTGATTTTACTAATTCTTTGATATAATTATGTTGTTTTTCATTTCTATTTGATGCAATGGGTTTCCTATACCAGTTTACACTATCCATTTTATGTAGTTCTTTATATTTCTGGATTAAATCACCTCTAATGCGTCTCAATTTTAGGCTAGTTAAACCCATATTCATACACCTTTCTTCATAGTTTAAATATCTAGTTAATTTAGGTATTTTAGTTAACCTATGTTGAATATCTTCTAATATTTTTATTTCTTTTAATAAATATGGTGACCATACAGGTATAGCATATTCGAGGTTTGGTCTAATATAACAAGTATATAGTCTTTTCCATATTTCAGCTTCACGCGTTTTAAAAGTTTTCTTCAATATACCAAGCATTCTGTTACTTTTATTAGCAGCTGCTATACATTGATCTTCAAATTTCAGGTTGTTACTAATGAGGATTCCTAAATCTTTTTCTAAGTTTGTTTTAGTCAGTTCAACTTGATTGTCGCCATCATTTAAATAATAATTGTATTTGTTATTTTTCTTACCAATGTGCATTACTTTACACTTATTTAAATTTAATTTAATTAACCATTTATTTGACCATTCTGTTATTTTGTTTAAAATCTTCTTGTAATGATTTTGCCTCTAATTTGTTTATTACGACATCAAAAATTTTTGTATCATCTGCATATTTTTCACATTCGCTTGACAAGTCTTTACTTAAATCATTGATAAATAAATTAAATAAAGTAGGTCCTAAAACAGAACCTTGTGGTACACTACTTGTTACATATGCCCAATCTGAGACGTAGTTCTTCAATACAACTCTTAGCTTTCTATTTACTAAGAACGACTTAATCCCTCTTAATGTCCAAACAGTAATGCAGAAATAATTTTTCTTATTCGTCTTATAAATTTAAAAACAAAATATTATTTACGTTGGGCTGAAAAGAAGGACTTTGATCCATTCTGGGATGACCCCAACTTTTTTTTTACATTTTCAAACAATAAAGAACTTAATTTAATTTAATTTATTAAAGAAAGTAAAATTATCCCTTTTTTTTTAAAAGAAAATAATTTTGTTTTCTTATTTAAAAAAAATATCCTCATTTTGAAAATTAGGTTTTTGTCCCGTTTCAAAAATAAAATTATCAGAAATCAAATTTTAATAACAGATTTTGATTTTAAATCACAAATGTTTTTATTGTCATCATTTTTTGATATGATTGATTTGAGTTATAAGAGAGTAACAAGAGCATGTAAAAAGAGCAAATAAAGAAAAAATGGCAACCAAGAATGAAAACCAAGAAAATGCAATTATAAAAAACATTAACTTAAGCCGGAAAAATCAAGTTTAATGAGAAAAATTAGTCGATTAAAAAAAATTTGTCGATTTTAGGTATCCCTTAACTTTAATGAAATAAAAAACACTGGACTTAAGATATAAATTGGCTTATACAATTTAAAGAATTTGGGATTTCATAAAATACATTTTTGAGTTAAATGTTTATTTTTTGTCATCTGTTTTAAATTTTTTAAAAGATATTTAAAAATAAATATTTTTTTGCAATTTTTTTTTATAATTAATTCCGTTTATAATAAGATCTATTTTTTTATTTAATTCTTTGATTAAAAAAAAAATTAAAATAAAGCAAAATTTCTAGGTAATAATAATAAATATAAAGCTATAGAAGGTGCTGACCAAAAGTCTTAATAAATTTTTTGGTATGTAATTTTGAAATTTATTTGTGAGTTATCTTGCTGTTGTGGCTTTCTTAATAATGTTGAAAATTCTATTTCTTAATAACAAAAATAATTCTAAGATATTTTGCAGAAACAATTTAACAAAATTGTTTCAAAATTTAGAAATTGTTGAATTTATTTAGCATTTTTCTCTAAAAATAACACTTAACAAAATTTAAAAGATTTAATTTATACATTTTTGAGCAACCCTATTTTGAAAAAATGAGAATAATTTTTGTCAATTTTTTATTTTAAAAAAAAATATTTTAATTGTAAGGATGCATCTTATTTGTAGGTGATACCCAAAAGTGTGGTCGGTTGAGCGGTAAAAAACATATAAATTCATTTTAAATATTTGTAAAGTTAAGGTTAAACGATAATCAAAAGACTTCAATTGAATTGAATTAGTAGCAGAAATAGAATAATTTCTAAAATCGCTAAAATTTTTTGAAAAAAAATGAATTTTGATATTTAAATTTTAATGCTTTTCTGCAAAACTGATTAAAAAAAAAATCAATTTTTTGTCAATTTTTTAAAATTTTTTAAATTCACACAAATCAAATAAGCTCAAATGGCCACTATTCATAAATTTTATTTATATTCATCTTAAAAATTAACTAAAATTTAAGTTCAAAAATATTCAAAAACTAGATTGAATTTTTAAAAATTAAATTTGACAGGCAACTTCTTAGAACAGTTGAACAAGCTTCGACACAAGTGTTTTAAACACTGTATCAACAAAAAAAACACCAAAATTTCGCTTGAAAATTTCAAGAATTTCTCAAACTAGCTATCACAAGCTTCACTCTTGTTTGAACACAAATCCTAGCTACTTGCACGCTCATCGACTATAAAAACAAAATCCAAAGCCTACCAAATCATTTAAGCACCATGTTGAAAATTTTTTTCTTTTTGGCCTTAGTCTTATTTGTTTGCATCTCGGACGCCAAGCACTCTGGTAAAGCTTAACTTCAGCTAAGATTAGGCTTAAATTAAACTTAATCTACAAGGCTCTCCGAATAAACTGTCAGGATCATTCAAAAATGAGTCCAAAAAAGATATTTTCAACATTTTAAGCATCCTCAAAAAAATCAATGATGACAAGTATGACAGGCCCAAAAAGTACCATGTAGCATCAGTTGTAGGGGACAAGCACCCAAGGTCTTATGGTAACTACAAAAAAACCAAACCATGCCAGAATCATGACCCAAGAGAAAAGCCATGCGATGATAGGAAAAGCTCTAGAGATTACTCAAATGACAGAGAGTACAGGAAAAGTTACAAAGTGAGCAGAGATGACAAAAAATGTGGCAGCGACTATCAAGGCAGCAGCCATAGGCCTAGATATGGAAGTAAAAATTGTGACAAAGATTATAGGGACAGAAGTCACAAGTCCAAATATGATCAAAAAACACAATGGGACAGAGATTTTAGAGACAGCAGGCCCAGGCCCAAATACGGTGATGATAAAGATTGTGGCAAAGATTATAGAGACAGTAGACCCAGGCCCAAGTATGATGATGACAAAAATTGTGACAGAGATCATCAATACAGAAGTCACAAGTCCAAATATGATCACAAAACACAATGGGACAAAGACTATCGAAGCAGCAGTTACAGATCTGAATCCAGTGACAATAAATGGGACACACGCTATGATGACCACAAAAAAGAAGACTATTCATGGTCTTCAAAAGATTCTACTCATGATGATAATTTTTATTCAGACCGAAGTTCTCCTAGAATAAATTTTGCTGATAAAGTATACCAGCCCAGTGGCATTGATAAGTACCAACCAAATGAGCATCAGTATGGCTCAAATGGTCCATATAACCAATACTCTCCCAATGAACCCTATAGCCCATATGGCTCATATGAAAAGTCTCCACATTATAAATCATATGACTCTTCGCCATCTACTTTATACCCAACTGGACAGCATCCATCTTACGACCCTTACTCTTATGTGCCCCATTCCTACGACCCATATCCATCGCCTTCATACTCTCATGACATTTATTCTCCCCAATCTTACCATTCTCATGGACCATATGGCCAAACTCCTCAATCATATGACAACAAACCCAATTCTTATGATCCTTACACAACTGGATCTCATTCTTATGATCCTTACACAACTGGATCTCATTCTTATGATCCTTACACAACTGGATCTCATTCTTATGATCCTTACACAACTGGATCTCATTCTTATGATCCTTACACAACTGGATCTCATTCTTATGACTCTTACAACCCATACGATCCATATCCTCAGCCAAGACCTGTGACCTTCTATCCAGACCCGTATCCAAAGCCTCTGGCACCAGTGCCGTACATACCAGGCATTACTGATCTGACCAAAGAGTTCAAAACAGTCTATCCAATGGGCTATAAAGCCGATGACTATGGCTATGATGGTAAAAAATCAATTAAATGAAAAATTAAATTTTATTAAAAAAAAAAAATTTTTTTT
>QEOQ01000106.1:49285-63044 GCA_010279815.1 Brachionus plicatilis | reverse complement strand
TCTGCGCTCATTTTTTCTATTTAAAGGAAGTGAAATTTTTTTCATTTTGCACAAAAATGTCAGCTTGGAATCGAGTCTACCAATTAATTGTTGATTTTATTCAGCGAGTGCTCAGCTACATTCGCTCAAAATTTCCCACTCCACCACAACCTCAACCAGGTACTCTAAAGCATAAAAAAATCCGAGAATAAATCATTTTTCCGGCTTTTAAAAGAACCAAATGAAGTTCGACACTAATGATTGTTATTTAAGCAATTTAATTAATTTTTAACAAAGACTAAGCAAAAGTCTTTCTATTTTTTATGTAATAAATAATTTAAAAAACTATCTTTTTTTTTTAAAAATTCATAATGGGTAACATTGACACTAAATTGAGCCCGTACTATTCAATAGTCGATGAAAAAACCGGCTCGCCAAGCTTATCAAAAGCCAGTGACATATCTCTCGGTGACTTGAGGCAATTTTCGTCCCTGTGGACAGTACGCAAGGTAAAATTCAACACAGACAACAAAAATTCTCTCCTATTCGAGTTGAACTCGGAGCATGTGAACTACCAGAAGCATCTAAAGCTGGCCCTCAACCAAATCAAGTGTCTTAAAACGCTGCGCCACCCGAATCTAGTCAAGTATCTCTATTCAAAAGAACCACCCCATTCCAAGTGTATCCTAATCACGGAATCTGTGCGCCCTCTCACCTGTCTCTTGGGCGACCTGAGTCGCGAGCAAATAGTCAGAGGTCTGTACGGCATCACAAACGCTGTTCTTTTTCTTCACGAAAAAGTCCAAGTCAGCCACAACAACATATGTGCGTCAAGCATCAACCTGAACCCAAAGCAGACTTGGAAGCTGAACAACTTTGAATTGTCTTTGCCATTTTCTGGTTTGAATACTCAAAATCTTGGCCAGATATACGACTTCAAGGACAAAAATAGTGTGACTCCCGAAGAAGAGCTGGTCTCGAAAGGCATGGGCAAATCTGATCTGGACTCTGTGCTCAAGGAGCATCCGCACTGCTTGGACTCGTACGCCTGGGCCATGCTTGTGGTCAAATTGTTGTACACAAACAGCAAAATTGGCTCTCAGACCAACATTATTGATGACGAGGACGAAGACTGTTCTTTGGAGGACTATTTGAGCCATGATCCCCGAAAGAGACCGTCGATCAAGGCGGCCATTGAGCTACAATGCTTTGATGTGTGCAAAAATTCGCACTCAGGTGCAGGCCAGGACCAGTTTGATCCGCTGAAAATTCAAAATTTGAATGACTTGGAAGCAAGTTATGACAGTTTGATGGAGCATTTGAGGGATGTGTGCCAAATGGAAGCCAGAATGAGAAAAAAAGTGCTTAATGAGAATTTAATTGATTTTCTAGTCTCACCAATAATGTTTTTTAGTTCGAGAATTAGGCAAAATTTGCTGCCCAGTGTGCTAGTACCGAATGAGTCAGGTGAAAAAAAAATGGTTAATAATTTTTATTTGTACAAAAATTGGAATTTAAATAAGGAGTTTGAGTGTGATGAAGTGGGCCTGCAGCCTCTGTTCGATTTGGATAAGTATAAGGCGTTTGTGCTGCCGCGAATTCTGAGCCTGTTCACCATGCGATCTCTGCAAATTCGAGTTGTTTTGCTCGAGTTTTTTCCATTCTATATACATTTAATAAATGATACAGACACTTTAAAATATGAAATTTTGCCCGAGTTGTTAATTGGCTTGAAGGATACAAATGATTGTCTGGTTTCGTTGACTTTTTCGTGTTTGGCAATTATGGTCAAACTTTTGGGACACGAAACAGTAGTTGGTAAATCCAGAACAAAAAAAGACTCCAAAAGTTATTTTACTGAAAATATGCCCAAAGTAAGTGGAGAATATTTTTATTACTTTTTTTATATTTGTGTTAGAAAACATCAATTTAATATTGAGAAATTAAAAATACAAATCATGGTCCTATAAAAACTTTTTACTTATAATATAGTTTAATAAGGGAAAGAAATTCGGCATGATTTTTTTTTGAAAAAATAAAAAAAAGCTCAATATTACGTACGGTTTAAAACAAAAAAAAATATTTTCAAAATTTTGGAAAAATAGTCATTTTTTACATCTTTCTTACCAAAAACCTATTTTTTTTGGCCGTAAGCATTTTCGAATAGTTTAACTAAATGTTAATGTAAGCTTACGTAATTTGACGTAAAATTACATGTTCTTACCAACTAAAATTTACGTAAGATTTAGGAAGCTTATTGAAAATAATGTAAAATTACGTAAAATTAGGTAATCAAGCCGATTCTGGACCTTTAATAAAAGAATTGTAATTATATATTAAAATTATTAAATTATAAAAGAAAACCAAATGTGTTTTTTTTCTGTTATCTCTTTTTTTAATTGGATTTATTTCTTTAAACTTAAATACTTTCTTGATTTTAATTTTAATAAACGATTAATAAGATCATGATGTTAATTAAAATTAAAAAATGATAAGAGTAGAACCAAAAAAATATTTATTTAATATTTTGAATTAATAGTTTTTTTTTTTTAGCTTTTGAAACCCAAAGATTAGTTAATAATTAATTTTTTGCTTTTTCTAACGCTTTTTAAAAAGTTTCTCCATTAGGGACAAATTTAGCAAGGTGATTTAAAAAAAATTTATCCATTAGCTTAATATCAAATTAATTAATAAGTATAAATTAATTTATTTATTTATTTATTTGAATATTAACCTCCAAGAAGGAGTATTATAATATGAAACGTTAAAATCGGTAAATTTTTTTTTCTAATTTTTTTGAATTTTGTTTAATTTACTGAGAAAGTTAAAAATAGCATAAAAAATGTCAATTTTTTGGCATTTTTGTTTTTAAGTAATTTTTCGTAAATTAACCTTTCCTTCATTTTTAAGTTTTCGAAAAATTACGTAAAATTACCAAAAACCCTACTATCAAATCAGTACTGTATGTAAATTATTAAAAAGATAAATAGATACATTTTTTAACTTAAAGATATAGTACATTAAGTTTTATTTTTTTTACATTTCTTTTTACTTTCTTCTTCCATTCCTCGTTAGTGTTCTTTACCATTCCAAGGTTTTTTTAAGAAAGGTTTAAAAATTTTTTTCTTTATATGAAAAACCAACCTTTTTTAAGCTACAAGTTCAAATCAAAGTCATGACTTGATTCTTATAAACTCTGATGAATATAAGGAACAAAAAAGGGAAAATGTAGAAAATTTTACATTTTTACATATCAAATTTTTAGATTTTTTGTGCAATATTTCATAAAATTTTTATTTTTAAATTTGTTAACTAAATAATTTCGAATAGTTTTTTTTATTTTCTGAAATATTGCACAAAAAATCTAAAAATTTGAAGTATTAAAACGTAAAATTTTTTTCATTTTGCCACAAAAAAAATCAAGAGAAAGAAAAATAAAAGATTCAATAGAATTAAAAAATAGAGAAAAACTTAATTGAAGACCACTTAATTTAAAAACAAATGCTAGGCTAGATGAATTCATTTTTTTAATATTTTTTTATTTTTTTTAAAATAAAGGACATTAAAAATTTATCTTTTCTTCGGTCCAAAAATTTAATTAAAAATCGAAAGTTTTCTAAGAATTTACTAAAAAGAATGAAGATGGCAACATATTTAAAGAATTTCAAATAATATTTGCATCTGCATATTCAGCGCGCTCCAACTTCTATGGCATCCATCAAAATTACTAGGTTTGAAATTAGAAATAAAAAAAATCAATTTAAAAATTTTGCTTATTTAGAAAAATTATAAATTTTATTGATAGGGAAAATATGGGATTTTTAAGCTCAGAAGTATCTTTTTGATAATTTATCATCCATAAGCCTTAGATATACATTCAGGGATTTGTCTTTTTTAATACTCAAATTACTTGAATTTTTTTTCTAAAAATTTTTGACACCATTTTTAATTTTGAAAATCGAAGAAGCGAAAATTTAAAAATGATAATTTTTTTGATAAATTGTTTACCAAATTGACATTTTATTTTACGATAGACGGTAACTCAGGTCTATTTTTTCTTATTTTACCGAAGTAAGTTTTCTTTTGATTGTTCAAACTTTGATCAAATCTCAAGGAAGTAAAGTATTTGCCCGCTGTAATACAATAACCTTTGTTTTTATTAGGCTAGATCAATCTATTACAGTGCCGATTTGACAAGTGGATTTCTGGTAAATTTACGTAAAAAGTGCTAAAAATAAAAAGGCCAAAAAAAAATCATTTTTTGAATTTTTTAGTTTTTTAAAAAAAGTAGTTTCTATTTATTTGTTTATATTAAAGGTTGCTTTTTTTACTATTTTTTACTATTTTTTACTAATTTTTACGTAAATTTTACTTTGTAGCAAATAGAAAATTTAAGTAAAATTACCAGAAATCCACTTGTCAAATCGGCATTTTAGGCTTCAAGTAGACAAAGTGCGTTAAAAACAACACCACGGGTAATCTAATTAAACATTTTTTTTGTAGAAAAATTTTTATTTTTTTTTTTTTGAATTTTAAATTTTTATTCATTTATCAAGTTACTTAATTTGACTAAACTATAGAGTTATGTTGCAAAATAACCTCAAAAATGACACCCTCGTAATTTAAGTGTTAAGGCCAATTTGATATATACAGTACTAATTTGTTCCCATGGTTTTACCAAAATTTACGTGAATTTACCAAAATTTTAGTAAATTTACGGGAACTTTTGGCTTTTTAAAATATTAACTTTGATAAATTAGTTAATTAAAATTGTAATTGAGAAAAATTTCGACTGGTCAAATCACTAAAATATATGTATCTAATAATTTCAATATTAAAAAAACTTGATTTAAATTTTTCTTTTTTTTAAAACTTTTTTTCACTTTTTTTTTTACTATTTTTCACTAAAATCAATAAAATTTTACGACAATTTGCGTAAAAAAATACTTTTTTTTTTATCTAAAATTTTTTATTAATTTTGAAAAAAAAACTAAAAAAAGTGAAAATATTGCAAAAATTTGGATTTTTTTGGCCCTTTTCGTTTTTACGAAATTTTACTTAAAATCCGTTAAATTCTGGTAAATTTACTGTTTTTCACTCTTGCGATTTTACGTAAAATTACCGAAATTCCCGTAAATTTACTAAAATTTTGGTAAATTCGCGTAAATTTTGGTAAAACCATAGTAACAAATCAGTACTGTAAAAAAAAATTGGCTTAAAAAAATATGCAAAAAATTATTTTAAAATTCACCATTAAATTTCAGTTGAAACTGATCAAAAATTTGTTTGTCGAAGAAACTACCTAACTGCAAATTAATTAATTTTATATTTGGTTAAAGTTGAATTTTTTTAAATTTTAATTTCAAAGAGTATAGAGCAATATGAAATTCGAGAGAGCAATTCTAATAGTCTTGATGATGTAAACGAATTAATAAAAACAAACAAAGTTATTTCTGATTCTATGATCGCTTTACACGATGAAACCGAGTCAGTGAAATCATTTGTAAACAACAATGAAACAAATGAAGCGGATGAAAGCTCAAGCGAGTGGTTGAACGATTGGGACCAAGATGAAAAGAGCTTCAATGCAAACAGTTTCAGAGCAATGACTTCTGCATCACTGATCTCTCTTCCAGGATCAATAAAGACATCAAGTTCGGTAAGTGATGTTCAAAAAAAGAATGTCAATACTCGAATAAATGACGGCATGGGGGCAGAGTTTGATATCAAAAGTATCAAAATAGACAGAAAATTAGTTCGTGATCCTGATGATGATTTAATTGAAAACTTTTTAAATGATATGAGACCCAATTTAGAATTAAAAAAGAGCAGTGATTTTCAATCACAAAATGAGAATCAGTCAGACAAAAAAGAAAATTTGTGGCATTGTGATGAAGAAATTAATTTTGATGAACTATAAAACATTATATTGTTTTTTTTTATAATAAATTTTATTTAATTTAACATTGGAAATAAATTTTTTTAAATAAAATTCTAATAATATTTTACTTCAAAGTCAATAAGATAATTTCTATTTATTAAGTTTCTGACTTAATTAAATTTATATTCATAGCAGAATTTTGGATAATAATAGATACAAGAGAAAAAATCAAAATTCAAGTTTAAGTCAAAAAGCCTTGAATTAAATAAAAAATTCAGTCATTATTGAAAATAATAAACTTGTTGATGTGGCTTTTTATTTTTATAAATATATTTTATTATGAAATTAATATGAAATCAAAATTTAATTTTTAATAAGCTTTTAAATCTGGAAAAATTATAAAAAATTAAATAAACATGTACCTAGAATTTTTTTTTCTTGAAAATAAATTAAAAAAAAGTATTTTATTTTTTCTTTGAAGGATAATTATTTATTTAGATCCATATCCATTTTTTTTGACATAAATTTGCTGGAATTTGAATTTTGCAGAGATTCTAAATTTTTGCTTTTTATTTTTGATCATGCTTAAACTAATTAATAAATTCTGTTGTTTTTCTATACCTAAAATTATGCAATTTTTAAAATAAAGAAAAAATAGTTTTAAAAATACTATCAAAATTTAAAATTTAAACTTAATTGAATTAATATTTTTATTTCAAATAAATCACATTTTAAAATTTATATAAAAAAAGTATAATCATTTTTAAATGAAATCACTTAAAAAATTTAAAATATTTATTGTAAACATTAAAAAAATTTAATTTTACCAAATATTTATAAAAAGGAAGTAATTATAGCATAATTGTTAACACCTTTTTAATAGGATTAAACGTTTTAATCAAATTTATATATTTCAATTTTTTTAAATAAATGCACAATTTAAATTTTTTTAAAAAGCGTTCTATGAATGTGAATTAAGGATAAGAAATCTTCAAAAACTCCGAAATTTGAAATTCTATTAAATTGAGTATTTAAAATATTTTGAATAAATTCTTAAGTTGACATTCTTTCAATTATTTTCTTTAGTCGAACTCAAAGGAATAAATATTTTTTTAACTGAAATTTTTAAATTTTTATAAGGATTTTTTTAACATCATAATTAAGCTTAATTTTTTTTTCTAAGAAAGCATTAATCGTCTAAAATTAACAACCAATTAATTCTTCGAGAATGTTTTGAAATTTTTTAATTTTATGTGAATAATTATTAATTAGTTAGTAATTCCATCTTTGGCTATTGAAATTAAACCTTTAGAATTAAAAAATTAATATTAAAAATTATCAGATAAATTTTATATACCATTTTGATAGTGTTCAATAAAATAAAATAGTTAAGGTTTAAATTAAAGAATTTTGTTTTCCTAGAATAAATTTTCATAGAATAATTCATCAAAGTATTTTTTAAAAGAAAAATAACCAGTGATAATTTCTAAAGAGAAAGAATGAAAAATATCTAAATTCTGAGAAAATTCTTCAAAAAATGAACATCGTAATTAAGATTAATAATAATTTAATCAGTTTGAAATTTAATTTTTTAATTTTATGGTAAATGAGAAAATTCAATGTTGATATTAATTTTTCATAAACAATACAAGTAACAAAAATTCATTAGTTAAAATTTTTTTTTAGGTATATTGGTGATTTTTAAAGAAATATTTTTGAAAAATAATAAATCTCTAATAAGTTTCAGGTATTTATTATTTTATTCAATAATTTTTGCGACAATTATCTTCTAGATCTAAAGCTCGGTAAATGTGGATAAATAAAAAAAATCTCACATATTAATCTAGAATTTATTTATAAAAATAACTGTCACTAATTTAATATAATCAAATTCAATATTTAAATTTTTTCCACAAAATTTTTTTTTATTTTAAATTGCTAAATCATTTAATTAAAAAAATTCTAAGAATATATTTATTTAAAAGTTTTCTCTTTCAGTTTTTTAACCTTTTTTTAGTAATTTGTAAAAATTGAAAAATCATCAATATTATAAAATAAGATAAAAATATATATTTTTTTGCGATTTACCATGATTTAAGCTTTTTTATTCATTTAGCTTAATTTTTGCAAAATTTTTAAAAAATCTAAATAAAGAAAAATTTCGAATAAATTCATAAGCAATAATTTCTAGAATTTGATTTTTTATTTTGATTAATGAAGTGCTAGTCTTGTATGCTTCATTAATTTAATTACAGTTGTTCAATTCAAATTTTTGACAACGCTTTAAAGAAATTCCTATTTATAATATCACATGCTAACCGATTATGACTAAAGCCTTAAATAAGGCCTATCAAGTTCATTTATGAACATTATTTTTCGAGTCTGGTAAATAATTTTAAAATTAAAATTCTGATTTCAAAGGAATTCATATTAAGTTTTCACTGATTAATTCTATAAAAATGTCATGCTTTTGATAAAAAACAAGACATTTGACAAATATATAAATTGTTTAATCAAAAATAACATTAGAATATAACTTACTAATTCTAGAAATTATTAAACAATAAAAAAAAGGTAATTTTGCTCAGCAACCAGACTGTCAGAAAAAATGTATTATAAATATCTCTGTTTAAATTTAAAAAAAAATTAATTCCCTAAACAAGAAAATTTTATTTTTGATTTTTTAAAATACATTTTTTTAAGATGATTAAAAATTTTTTAATTTTAACTTTTTACATTGGATGCATTAGTTCAGCTTATGTTTCGGAGAGAGCCAGTAAATTTTGAAAATAAAGATATCCAATGTAACTTCATATTAAAATTTAAGTCGACTTGGCGGCCGATTCGGAAATAAGAAACGATATTAGAGTGGAAATTGTTGATGAAAAGTTCGATGGGACTAAATTTCCGGACAGGCTTCAGCTAGTTTTGAATCAGTTTGAGCTTGATTTTGTTAAGCTCATAAAGCGTGGTCAAAATGCACATGGAGTTTATTTCATTGGCGAAGATGATAAGCTTAACAAACACCAAGGGCAAGAATCAGAGGTTTTTATTGAAAAAATAATTTTTTTTTTATTAAATATTTTTTTTGATAGTTTTTACAAGAATACACTGAAATGATGGGTGAAAATAAATTGATCTTGATCAAAGAAAAGCAAGAAAACACTGGTGAATTCTTTCGAATTGTAATTTTAAAAAAAAAATGAAAAATTAATTTAAATAATTTTAAATAAAAATAGACTGGAAGAGTAGAAGTTGGCACTGACCAAGTTGATATTGATATTATTCCAATTTTTAAAGCCCAAAGTAGACACAAAAGATCATTGACTGAGCCAGTTTATCGAAAAATAAATATAGATAGCAAAATTTCATTCAGTGCTGACAAAAATGTTCCCCCGAATTTTATCCAAAAAAATGGCATGATCGTTCAAATTTTTTAAATATTTTTATTTATTTTTTTAATTTAAAGATCTTGAAGCTTTGAGAAAAAACATAATTTCAAAAAATTTAAATGCTAAAAAATTGGCAAAATCTGGTGAACCAGTTGAGCTAGATGTAGAAGTGCTTGTGGTCACTGATGTATCTGTTTATTTAGCTCATAAAGCTTTCTTAAAAACCACCAGTCAAAGTCTAGTTTTGGACTATATGAAAATTTATTACTCACATGTTATTAATAATGTAAAATTTTTGAGAGTAATTTTTTTTTTTAATTTTAATTTTTCTCTCAAGGTTAACAAATTGTTCAAAAATTCGTTTTCAGATGACGCCGATTTGCGTATTAACATAAAAGCAACAAATTTTCTTTTTTTGACTGTGAACTAAATTTCATTAAATATAAAATTTAAAAAAAAAATTAAATAAAATTTTAAGAGACAATCAGATTCCCAATGGAGTAATCAGTCTTTTGTCGGAGATCCGAGAATATCTTTATATAAAAGAAAAAGAGTAATTCTTGGATCAAGAGCCCTAGAGATTTTCAAAAATTCCATGGATGAAGTTCAGCTCAATTTTGATCATGCACTCGCATTTGTCAAGTATTTAATTGCTAATAAATTATTTTTATTTAATTAAATAATGACTTAAAAAAAAGTCATGATATATGGTATGATTCAGATGTTTCCAATAGTTACACTACCAGATCATCGGCAACTGGTTTTTCTTATTCCAGCGGTGTTTGCTCTCAATACAAATACTCAATTGTAGAAG
This sequence comes from Brachionus plicatilis, assembly GCA_010279815.1. NCBI lineage: Eukaryota > Metazoa > Rotifera > Eurotatoria > Ploima > Brachionidae > Brachionus > Brachionus plicatilis. The sequence continues at coordinate 52,978 of QEOQ01000106.1, read as the reverse complement.
ATTTTGGCGCTTTTACAAACATCCCTGTAAAAAAAAATTATTTTTTTATTTTTTTTTAAATAAATTTATTTTATTAGATTACAGCGCATCATTTGGCGCGAAATTTGGGAGCATCATTTGATTCATCGACTGACATCAATTGTCTTTCTGATCAATATTACATCATGAGCCCTCTTTTAAAATCATCAAGCACCAAATTTAAACACAGATTTTCAGAATGTTCCATTAATGAACTAAAAAGAATTCTTATTTCAAATGGTCAAGCTTCCACTGCTGGTCAATGTTTGGCTAATAAAGCCGTCGCTCATAATTTAGTCTCTAGAAAAAATAACTTAACTGGTTTGTTCTACAGTGCAAATGATCAGTGCAAGATGATCTATGGTCATAATGCTTCATTTGTTCAAGTGATACTTTTTTAATTAAAAATAGGAAAAAAATTAAAATTTTGTTTTTTTGACAGTATTTTTCGGATAGAATGTGCAGAGAGTTGTATTGCCGAAGAACAAATATGGACTATTATGCTTATACAAGTGGTCCTGCAGCAGAAGGAACTGTCTGTGACTCTGGCAAGGTATTTTTTAAATATTTTTAAAGATATTCACAAAAAAGTTCAGATCAATGAGATATACCCTAATTTAGTCTGTGCAAGAAATTTAAATGATGTTATTTTAATTATTTGTTTTAGTTCTCCAAGACAAAACTAAAAAAAATTGAATTTAATTTTAAAAAATATGAAAATAAAATAAAAACTTTTGAATATATGATTTTAATATAAAATTTTGTAGAATTCTTTATAAGACTTATTTTTGAGTGATAATTTTTAAGTAAGAAGAAATAAAAGATTTTAGAAATTGTAAATTTTCATAAAAACCTTCCAGAAAATACAAAAAAAAAAATCATTTTGATTAATCAAAAAGCTCAATTTTTTTCAAATAAACTTTATTTGAGAAAATTGAGCTTTTTAAACTATGACGATGAAACATCGTGAAACTAAACATGTTTCACTAAATTCAACAAAAAAAGATCAATTTAAATTACTGAGGATAAAATATAAATGATCAATTTAAATATAAATGGTTTGAGATTAATTTTTCTGAACCTATGATCTTTTGTAAATGGAATTTTATTTGTCATCGCTACTTGTATTATTCTCAAAAAAATTCTACAAAAAATTCTAGTTTATTTTTTAAAGTAATTGAAAATTAAGAAAAGCAAAAAATTCAATTTTCAATTAAAAATTAACATACAATTTTATCTAAAATGATCGATTTATTGTCAATTTTTTCTTTTCTTTAAACTGGACTGTTGAATAAAAAATTGTTTGTTACACCTTAAAAAACTATAAAAAATTGTAGAACTATGTCTTTTTTAAGAACTTAAATTTTGTTTTGAAATTTTTGTATGAAACTTCTAAGTCACAAAGCTTAAGCCAAAGTCAATGCCAAGTAACGCACTAAACTAATGATACATTAAAGTTAATTCATTTGAGCTGAATTTATTTAAAATGCTTTCTTTAATATAACAAAAATTAAATAAAATAATCAGTTTATATTTCTTTCATGTTGTTTATTTTTTTCCTAAAAATTAAAACTAAATATCTAACATTCAAACAAGTGTTTCATGCTTTATTCGTCTTGGCACTAAATTTCCAGTCAATTGCAGTATTATAAGGACCTGTTGGACGTCTTTTTTCGAGATCAGGATGCATCAATAGATCACATAGATCAAGACTAACAGTAAATCTTGAGGTAACAACATTTTTATGCAGCAATTTTGAATTTTTAGATTTTTAGTTATTATAGTTATTTAGGAAAAAAAAATTAAAAAAATAAACTGACTATTAAACAATTTTTTTAATATTAAAGAAAGCAATTTAAATAAATTCAAATCAAATGACTTAACTTTTAAAAAAATATATTTTAAGTCAATGACTTCATTAAAAAATTACTTAAATTTTTGACTAATGCACAAGTCTGGAAAATTCACAATACCATGAATTTAACAAATTTGTAATTACAAATTTGTAAACTAATTTTTGAAGATGAAAAAATTTAAATAAAAAACAAAAGTTTTTTAAATAAAACAACAGAATGTTCATGTTTTTAAAAAAAAAAATATACATTTTTTGACACCAGTTGATTTATCAAATTATCAACTATTAATAATTAGAAATTACGATTATTTTTTAAAAAAATATTTATTTTTAAAAAACTTTCGAATAAAAATTAAATTGTCACGACGCGTTTCGACCAAATGGCCTACTTCAGGTTTTAAGATTCTTAATTTAAAGTTTGTAAATTACGAAATGCTTTCATTTTTCTTATAGCCTTAAATAATTATAAGAAGAAATCTAATTTTTGAAAAAATTAAAACTACCCTTTAAAACAAAAAATACTAATCAAGAGAATTCATAAAAATTTAATTTATTTTTAAGATATGTCAAAATGGAGCATGTGTATCATCTGTCCTAGTTGAATCAAATGAATGTCCATTTGCCGATGAACCAGTACAAAATGTATTCAGTTCAATCAGATTGCCTACGGCTCATGTGAGCTGTTCAGAATATTTTGGATATTTGAATCGAGCAGGGATATCCATTAGTTCATTCTGTACTTCATCATATTCTTACTCATGTTGCCGGAGTTGTTTACCTTACAAAGTATCACAATGTCTCGACACAAATTTCTACTGTCCATATTATCGAAGATTCTGCAACTTCTTTACTTACAGTGGGGATAAAATTGCGGACATCTGTCCTCTCACTTGCTCTAATTGTAAGTAAAACTTTTTTTTTCCATAAAGAGTGTGGACAAGCACAAGAACTTTATTTTTAATTAAACTCAAAAAGAGAAAAAAAAATTTAAAGGAAATTAAATTTGAGAAAAAAAATGATGCTTGAATTATGATTTTTATTAAAAAAAAACTTATGTTTACTTATAATTTTTATATATTAAAATTTTTTTTATTGTATAACTTTTATGAAATTTAATATCTATTTTTTTTTTGTAGCAGAATAGTTTTGTGAAATTCACTACAAAATGACAAAAAGAACAGAAAAAAATGAAAAAAAACTGAATAACTTTTTTTCTAAAGGTTTAAACTTAATTCTGTAAATGCAACATAACAACCATTCTGTATTCACAGAATTAATTTTAAACTTTTAGAAAAAAAGTTATATAGTTTTTTTATACTTTGTTCTGTTCTTTTCTACTGAACTTCACAAAACCCAGAAGAATTAATTTTTGTGTCATCATAAAATACAAGTCAATTTATATCACTCTGAAGTTTTTGAACGTTGAATTGATTGTTAGCTTTTGCCAAAATCTTAGTGTCATCGGCAAAGAGCTTACACTTATTTCTTTTACTGTCTGGCATATCAATTATGTAGAGGGGAGTATATAAGAAAAAATAATAGACTTAAAAAAATATAGACAAATTAATATAGACTCATAAATAATGTAGAATAAAAGGACATAGAGCAGAGACTAAAAAAATGTAGAACACATTCTATATAGATTATTGTTTTATTCATTTTAAAATGTTAATAAGAATAAGGTGGTCAAAGTGTAGAAAAGGCTGTTATATAGGAAGAATTAAGAGTTTTTCTGGCTAATATCCAGTCAACTTTATTTTAAAGGATCTTTAAAGAAATTTTAGAGAAATTTGTAGAGTTTTTTTAGAGATTATCGTACA
>QEOQ01000106.1:32347-48800 GCA_010279815.1 Brachionus plicatilis | reverse complement strand
TAAAATGTTAATAAGAATAAGGTGGTCAAAGTGTAGAAAAGGCTGTTATACAGGAAAAATTAAGAGTTTTCCTGGCTAATACCCAGTCAACTTTATTTTAAAGGATCTTTAAAGAAATTTTAGAGAAATTTGTAAAGTTTTTTTAGAGGTTATCGTACATTTTTCTCTAGAATATCTTTAAAAATTTCTTTTAAATTTCTCTAAAATATCTTTTAAGTTTCTTTTATTTATCTTTAAAAAGTCTTCAAATTTTTTTCGGGTCTATTGCGTTATGTGATCACTATGCCATTTTGCTAAATTTTGAAAAATCAAATTTCTATTTACTTTGTCATAATTTTTTTGGTAAATATTATTTTAGGTGATCACTTTTTATTTTATTATTATTATTATTCAAAAAGGTTAAGGAAAGATGCGAAAGCCATAGCTTTCTTACAGCCCAAAAGTAAAGATAAGTAAAAATTTTATGTTTTGAATAAATTTTAAGTTTTTAGTTCTAATTTTTTTGAATTTTTCCACATGGTAGGAATAAAATTAGAATAATGTATGTGGATATTCATCCAAACAAGTTGTTCTTCGTTTTTTTTTGTGTTGTTTTGATTTATAATTTTCGTTGATTTGATTTTGGTCAATTATTTTGTTTATTATTTGATGGTTTTCTCCATTGAGGATGATTTTGTCGTAGTATCTGTGAGTCAGTTTTAAAAGCCGTGGCTTTACCATTTCGATTTTTGCTTGAGAGTGAATATGTCCAGTGCTGTCCATGTAGTCGGAGCTAAGACAGAGGCGAATAGTTTTGTTTTGGAGGATCTGTAGACGGTCAAGTGCATTTTTGGATGTGATAATTGCAATATGACTGTATTCGAAAATGGAAAGTATGCATGTTTTATAATAATTTAATAATAATTTTGTATTTGATGACCAGAGTCGTCCTTTTAAGGCCTTTATTACATTTTGTCGATCGGTGACTTTGTCGCTAATGTATTCAATGTGTTTCATTAAGCTTAATTTTGGATCGAAAATTATACCAAGGAAAAGGTGAACCAACTTACCCAACCTAAATAGGTGATCAGTTGTGTTCACTTTTTAGGTGAACCAAAAATATGTGTACTAATTAATTAAAATTTTTTTCAAAATGATCACCTAAATTAAATTGTGTTCACCTAAAATAAAAAGTGATCACCTAAAATAAAAAGTGATCACCTAAAATAATATTTACCAAAAAAATTATGACAAAGTAAATAGAAATTTGATTTTTCAAAATTTAGCAAAATGTGTACTAGTAAATCAAATACTCGTTATTACACTTCTAGAGAAGATATAATTGAGAAATTAGATGAAAGTTTGAAAAATGTCAAAATATCTGATGTTAAGCGTCAGGTTTTAACTATTGAAAAAAAAACTTATGAGAATAAATTTTCTTCATCTACAGAAGAAATTGTAAAAATAACTTTAAATAACAAAAAAGATCCTATAAAATGTGATTTTAGTGGAAATTATTTTGAAAAAAATGGTTTTAAGAGACTTTTTTTCAATCAAGATTTTTTTCAATTTTTCAATTTTTTTAATCAGTAAGCGGTAAACATTTATTAATTAAGGTCAATAAACATGATTTTTTGCCTCAAAAAATTTTCAAGGATCAAGAAAGTAAAGATCAAAATCATGATCACTAAAGCTTATGTCTCTTTGATTGAGTTGGAATATAAAGCTAGATATCCAGTAAAAAATAATATTATTCTATTGTTTATAATATAAAGAAAATGTATAATAGGCAATTCAAATAAAGTAATAAACTCTTTTGATTAAAAATTCAAAATAATAACTCCTTAAAAATTAAAAATTGATGATAAATGTACTATGGTTTTTGTATGACCATAAAGTAATTAGCAATAATTTTGTTGTGGTTCGGGTTAAATTAAGAGTTATGATGTCTAAACGTTACATTAATATTTTTTTCATTTAAAAATCTAAAAATCAAGAAATGAACAAAAATCAGTTTTTTATCAAATTTTCTATAATATATTATAGAAAATTTGATAAAAAACTGAGTCAGAGGGAATGGAGCCTTTATTATTTCTATTATTTTTTAATATAAAATCAAAATATTTATCTTTGTGTTCATATTTTTATATTATTTTATGAATTAAAAACTTTTTTAAATCGAAATAAAGCTTTAAAAAATTTTACCATGTTTCTATATATAGAAAAGAGAGTCTACATAATTAATTCAATATTATAGTCTACGTCTAAATTTTATGTATCTATATAGACAGTCTATATTATGATTTTCTATATTATGACATAGTACCCATTGCTGTCTAATATTACTCTTTTTCTTCTGTTCTTCAGAAAGCTGCTTTTCCACTTTATAACGAAGCCAAGTCAAAATAAAGATAAATTAAAAAAATTAAATTAACTTTAAAAATTACATAAATAAATTAGTAATTTAAATTTTAGAAACTTTAAAATTATATACAATGACTTTTTGGGGTAAAGACAATGAGAACATTTAAAAGCAAAAATCCTTTCTGTACTTTTTGTACTTTTTCATATTAAAAATAAAGATTACAAATAATTAAAATTTTAATTATTAATATTAATTTGAACTAAAATTTCTTTTATCTTTAACATACCCGAACCCCCCCTTTAATTTTTTATTATGGTTATTAAAATACTGATAAAGTACAAAAATTACAAAAAGGGACAGGGCCAAATAAAAAAAAATTAATTTAGAAAAAGAACAAAATGTACAGAAAGTAAAACGTTTTTCTAATAGTTAAATCTCTTGGTCTATCCATGGACTTTTTGGATCAAATTTTTTTTAAATCTTAACATTTAAACTTAAATAAAAAATATGTTTTTTTTTTCAATCCAGGTCCTCCTGTGTCATGTCAAACTGGCAAAACCATCTGTTTGAACGGTGGTACTTGTGTGGTCAAATCGAATTCAGAGCTATCCTGTCAGTGTCCTGAGGGATACACAGGACCAGTATGTGAAAACAAAGATCCATGCATCCCCAATCCATGTCAAAACGGCGCAAGCTGCCAACCGGCAGGCGAAACAGCCTACATATGTCAATGCCCATCTTTTTTTATTGGTGATGATTGTTCCATCTTGAATATTACAATTTCCACCACTTCTTTTCCATCCTCTGATCCTTCAACTAGATCTGTTTCTACACCATCCACCACACGACAGCCCCAGTCCTCGACTCCAACTCAGACTAGATTCTCTTCAACATCATCTAGTACACAACAGGCAAGCTCATCTTCTAATCCTTCAACAAGCCAAAGTGTTCAGCCAATACCAGGAGTAACAAACATTGGAAGAACGTGCATGTTTGGTAAAAATTTTTCATTTTGTGATGTGTGTGGTCGACAATTTGCTGATGCGAATGTCAAAATTGTCGGAGGAGTCGACGCCAATCGAAACAGCTGGCCATCAATTGGCTTACTTGTTTTTGACTACACCACTACCTACAACTTTCAAGGTACCATGTATAGAATATCGCGTCAGAGCTACTGTGGATCTACTCTGATTGATAGAAATACAGTTCTAACTGCAGCCCATTGCTATATAAGTTCAATTTTTGTCCAGCAAATCGGTGTCACAATCAATTTGGAAGATGATCCAAATTTTCCTGCCAATGCCTTCAAAGTCTATCTGGGTCTGCATAGTATTCAAGGGGTTTTTGAAGGAACTGCTGATTTGACCGGTGTTACTGTCGTTCCTGTTACCAAATTTACAATGGTAATTACCAACATTATCTAGCACTAAAAAATAAATTTTTTTTTGTTCAAAAAAATAAAAAAAATTTTTTTGATTCTGTAAAAAACAGTAGACTCAGTGAATCCTAAGCTTCAAGTTGGAACCATTTTCATTCAATTTAGACAGAAATTGAATGATCTAGGCCCTTTAAAATGTTTAATTTTTGAAAAGAACCCATAAACTAAATGTCACCATAACTTTGATTATACTTAATTTTTTTTCATTCTGTAAAAAGATTTAAAAAATTTAGGAGATTAGCTTTATTTTGGTGTATTAAACTTCGAATTTGATCAAAAATGGAGAAAGTTGGGTACTCATGAAAGCTAACTTTTTTCAAATTCCTTTTTTTCAAGCTAACTTTTTTCAAATTCCTTTTTTTCAAGCTAACTTTTTTCAAATTCCTTTTTTTCCTTATTTTTTTCGCTAAAAAACCTTCAACAGCTGATAACTTTACAAAAAAATAATTTTTTTTGATTCTGTAAAAAACATTAGACTCAGTGAATCCTAAGCTTCAAGTTGGAACCATTTTCATTCAATTTAGACAGAAATTGAATGATCTAGGCCCTTTAAAATGTTTAATTTTTGAAAAGAACCCATAAACTAAATGTCACCATAACTTTGATTATACTTAATTTTTTTTCATTCTGTAAAAAGATTTAAAAAATTTAGGAGATTAGCTTTATTTTGGTGTATTAAACTTCGAATTTGATCAAAAATTGACAAAGTTGGGTACTCATGAAAGCTAACTTTTTTCAAATTCCTTTTTTTCCTTATTTTTTTTGCTAAAAAACCTTCAACAGCTGATAACTTTACAAAAAAATAATTTTTTTTGATTCTGTAAAAAACAGTAGACTCAGTGAATCCTAAGCTTCAAGTTGGAACCATTTTCATTCAATTTGGACACAAATTGAATGATCTAGGCCCTTTAAAAAGTTTAATTTTTGAAAAGAACCCATAAACTAAATATCAACATAACTTTGATTATAATTTAATATAAATTTAAATAATTTTATTTAATTTAAATTTAGCATGAAAATTACAATGATGATACATTTGATGATGACATTGCAGTTTTAAAACTTGAAAGAGAAGTTGCCTTAAACTCTGGCGTGCAACCAGTGTGCCTTCCGCCGAATACAGATTACCAGCCAAACTCTAATACAAGAGCTTGGATTGCAGGATGGGGAACCTTGTCATCTGGTGGTCAAACGCCTAATATTTTGCAAAATACCTTTATTACTTATTACCACTCTGGGTTGGAATGCAATAATTTAGGATCCTTGAATTTTGATAAACAAATATGCGCAGGTAAAGAAGATATTTTTTTAATATTGATAAAAATAGATGATTTGATGATTTTTCTTCTAGGTGAAATTCAAGGTGGAAGAGATACTTGTCAAGGTGATTCAGGCGGTCCATTGTATTTATTTGAGGACAATACTTTTGTTCAAGTTGGCATTACATCATTTGGAGTTGACTGTGCTTTAGCTGGATACCCAGGGTAATTTTGAAATAAAATTTAGACACATGAACAATTTTTTTTGGGAAAATTTTTTAATTTTAAAAATTTTAGTTTAAAAAATTATCCAAAAATTATGTGATAATAAATTTCATTCGAAAAAATTATTATTTTTGGAAAAATAATCAAAGAAACAATTTTTTTTTGATTGAATTTTTAAATTGTTCATGTATAATAATTTTGAAAAAAATTAATGATTTTTTTTTGTAGTGTTTATACTAGAGTCGCTGCCTATTTAGATTGGATTTTGAATAATATGTAGAATTATTTATATTAATTCTTGATATGCGATAACAAACATTTTAAATTTTTTAAATTCTATTAGTGATTATAAATGAAACTTTTTTTTTTTATTTTTTTAAATAAATTTTTTGAAAAACAAAAAACCTCTTTCACATTTCCATTTTGTTTTCTTAAAAAAAATTTGGTCAAAATTCCGTCATTTATTCTACAATGTTTTACTTTAAACCGCAGAAGGGGTTATTTATGATAAAGATTTAATAAATATTTTTCGAAGATTAGTTTAGAAGATTTTTGATTTGTTATTATATTTGTAAATACCTTTGAATCCTTTGAAAACATGGAATTATTTTTTAAATAAAATGAAAAATAAAGTTTAATTATTCAAAATGAAACAAGAAACATCATAACCAGTGAATTTTGCTGAAAATTTAATTGGATTATTATAAAATGGGTATTTATATTAATTATTTGGGTGTAAAAATAAATTTTTTTTGGGTATTTAGTTTTTGTCAAAATTATTGAAAAAGAAATAAAAACTCGGTACCTAAAAATTATTTTCGAGAACTATAAAAAAGATTATTGGGTATTATGTATAAAAATTATTATTGGGTATAAGAAAAATTCGAACACTTGAATATAAAAATTCAAAATCCTCCATTTTTTAATTTGAACTTACTACTAATCCAAAAGAATGGAAAACTCTATTTTTATCAATAGTTCCTACAGTTAGTATAGGGAGCCCTTACCAAACTAGCTTGTAAATTGCATCAGCATAAAAATGAGTAGACATCGAATTATTATTTAATTATCTTATTAATAAGAGAAATAAAGAAAATTTGGCAAATTGAAGTTTGAGATCAAGATAAAAAGATCAAAATATAAATTGATATTTTTTTTAGGGATATGCTATTTTTCGACAAATTTATTTAGTATAGTATAATTTCGACAAGTAAATTTCGACAAAGATAATTTTGACCAAAAAAGTGTTAATTTTGACACAATTAATTTCGGCAAATGATAAACTCGACAAGATAAAATTTAGACAAAAATTTATTACTAAAGAAAAATCAATTAAATCTATAAAGTCATTATATTTTTTTTACATTTCTTTTTTTTTTAATTCAATTATTTACAATTAGAAACAAATTTTATAAAAGATAAAACTTCTTCAAATTTGTAATTAATTAGACAACTATTTAATTTTTGTTTTTGTTACGTGATGATCGTATTAAATTTAATTCTAAGCTTAATTCTTCAAATTGACTAATCAAGTTATCCATTTTTTTTTAATTTTGTCCAATGATTTTTTGTCGAAAAAGCATACAGCGAAAATATACTTGATTATTTTTTAGTCGAATTCAGTCGAATTAATTATGTTCTAAATTAAATTTGTCGAAATTAACTTGTCGAAAATATTTTGTCCGAATAAAATTTGTCGAAATTCATGGATACCTTTTTTTAGTAATCGAGAAAAAATAAATATTTTCAAAATCAATTACTTGACATGTCATGCCACTTTTAATGGATACAAAAGTTATACATTTGAACTTAACCTGAATTATTTAAAATATTGAATGTTTTTGTTAAATAAATTATAGATCAATCAGTTTGATGTTAATTTGATAATGAACCGTTATTAGACATAACATGTCTGGTAATGTATAGTATTTATTTCAAGCTTTTTATATAGTTTATAACATTATTTTGTGTAAAAATATGTAATAAAATGTAAGATAATGTAAAATTTCAAGTTGAAAAATATTTAAAAAAACTTTAAAAATTCAATAAAAATCAAATTTTTGTTCAAAGAATTCGGCTTTCTTGTCCGTCAACATTTTTGTCAAATAACGTAATATTACATCATTTTACGTAAACAAACATTTTATTACATCCTCCTTTTGATTTAATTTTATGTAATCAGATTTTGATGTAAATTTACGTAAAATGATGTAATATTACCCCTTCTGTGGTTTAAAGCATAACACTGTATATATTATTTTTTCCCCAAATATCTCTCTTATCCCAAGATTTAAATCATTTCCCCCAATATATGAAACGTTAGCTTAATTATCTCACTATTCTCTAAATGTCTCACTAAAACCCCATCATGTCTTTCTTTTGCTTATTAGTCCCCTATTTCCCAGAAATCTCATTTTTCGCCCATATTATCCAACTACTCCTAAATTCTCTAATTATTCTGTATATATCTGACTTCTGTGATGTTTATATCACTATTGATCAGAGTTGTTCATCAAGTCTCAAGTCTCAAGTCAAGTCCAAGTCACGACTTGACTTGAATTTTTTTTTTCAGTAAAAAGTCAAGTCACGACTTGACTTGAAATTTTTTAATGGGTAAAAAGTCAAGTCACGACTTGACTTGACTTTTTTTTTTCAAGGAAAAAGTTAAAAAGTAACTTGAGTTGATGTTTTGTCTGATTTTATTTTTACTAAATTATAGTTTATGTAAAAATTGAATTTAGATTTTTTATTCTCTAAAATCTTTTTAACGTTTACATTTTTAATTGAATCATTTTTTTAACCAAAAAATTATAAATTTATGAAATAATCTTTTGAAAAATATAAAAAAAATCGAGTCAAGTTAAGACTTGACTTTTTACTCATAAAAAAAGTCAAGTCAAGTTTAGACTTGACTTGAAAAATCTTAAAAAAATCAAGTCAAGTTTTGACTTGACTTGACTTTATGGTCGAAAGACTTGAAAAATAGCGACTTGAGGAACAACTCTGCTATTGATGTTATCAAGCGAGCAGATACCTCTGATGAAGAGCCTTTTTAAGACTTTAATTACCTTTAAAAACAAATGGTATCGATAAAACACCCGAAAACTTAAAATTTTATGATAAATTTTCATTTTTGTAGCCTTTCGCAATTGAATCTTGTTTTTTACATCATACTTTCTTGTTGCTCGTGGGTTCGAGCGTTCAATTGGGGATCTGTTAAAGAATACTTTTTACTTTTGTTAATTTCCAATCTGAACAAAACAAGAAATATACATTGAATTTATGACTGTTAAATTTGATGTGAGCAAAATCTTTCATTCTTTCTTATTAATTTTTTAAAAGTTCTTCAAGACCTTCATAATCTTCAATTAATATAGATAAGCCAAGATGGCATTGTGAAATTTGAAACAAAGAACAAAAACAAAAATCTTAAAAAGAAATAACTTTTTTACTATGAGTCTAAAAATTGTTCTGCAAAATGTACCAGCTGGTACAAACTTTCTACCACTCAAATAAAGTCTATGCAAAAACTCTGCAAGTCTGCAAAGCACTAAATGTATCAGAAGATCATTAAAATAAAATTGCAGAGGTATTGCAGATACTTTATTTGAGTGGTATTAAGATTGTATCAGCTGAAACATTTTGCAGAACAATTTTTAGACTCATAGTAAAAAATTTATTTCGTTTTAAGATTTTTGTCTTTGTTTTTTGTTCGAAAATTCACAATGCCAGCCAAGAGTGTAGTTCCCAATAGCTGTTTTTGCTTTTTCACCCTCATTCAAGATCGTAAAAGTAAAGCTGACAATTTTAAAGTTTCGTCCTATATTGGTCTCATCAGATGAAAGCTTCACTTTTAAGCAGAGTTGCTTAAAAGTCACAAGTCTTAAGTCAAGTCCAAGTCCGGACTTCTTTTTTTAATTTATAAAGCAAATTTAAAAAAAAAAGTCTGGACTTGGACTTTTTTTGGGACTTAAAAAAAGTAGTTTCTATTTATTTTTTTATATTTACCAAAAGTTACTTTTTTTTACTGTTTTTTACTAATTTTTGCGTAAAATTAGGTAAAATATGGAAAAAAAGTAACTTTTGGTAAAATATTAAAAAAAGGCATTGTGAAATTTGGTACAAAAAACAAAAACAAAATTTTAAAAATTCCAAAGCTTAAGTTCTGAACGGCCAAAACATGTTCTGTAAATTGTAGCAGCTGAAACATCCTTTGTGCCACCAATATACTGATTCATAAATAAATGTTCGAGCCAGCTACCAGAGCAGATATATAATATATATTCTCCTTACTGGCAAGTGAAATAAAACTGTCTTTTATTTATCCTTGCTTGTGTCATCCATTTATTGGCGTGACATAGTTGGTGGCAGCGGTGTTTGCAACCAACAAAAGAAAAACTCAAAGAGAAAGTTTGAGTTCGCGGTAAACACCCTAACAGATGGTACCTAAAGGGTATAACCGGACTTTTTCCAACTCTAAACTAGTTAGGTAGGATTACAATTCCAGAGTGACGGCGATTTGTTACACAAACTAATCGTTAATCAAATGGATAAGTTCGTTGGTACTAAGGCGTTATTCAAGACTCTCGCTTGGTATTGCAGAGAGGGTAGAACGTTTGACGAAGCAGCTTTTAAGCGTTTTAAAACTGATAAAGTAAAAGATTTCAGTAATCAACAAAGGTACAACGAAGATTTTAAATTTGAAACTTTTAGGACATTCGTAGAAGAATACTTCGCGAGTGTAGATGTATCCAAGTTAACTGACCATGAACAAAAAATTATTGAAAATCATCAAAAACACGAAATATTCGTGGATTGCGATGTTCTTGATGAGTTGAAGCGACATCTTTTAAATATTATAATTATTTAATTAAAACGTATTAAAAGAGAACAAATAAGTCCAAGTCCTGACTTTAAAATTTTTTTTTAAATTTGCTAGATCAGGCTTCATATCAAAAAATTTTTATACTCTTGGGTTGTCTAATGCAATAGATTTGCCATAAATCAGAATTTTGTTACAATTTTAGCATAAATTTCTTCTTCAGTATTCAAAATTTTAAAGCCTGGACTTGGACTTTTGAATGAAAATTTTTAAAAAAATTAAAGTCTTTGGTCGGACTTTAGAAAAAAAGAGAAAAAATAAATTTCGGACTTGGACTTGACTTGAGACTTGTGACTTTTAAACAACTCTGAATTAAAATAAAGCACACTGAGATAATAGTTGAATTTTTTAATTTTTTTGAAAGCCATGGGGTTAAAGTGAAAATAAAATTTAAAAAAGTAGGAGTTTTAACCGAGTCCTAGGTGTCTTAGACTTATTGTTCTTTAAACACTAGAACCTCGGGGCAAATTGCAAGGATTTATGGCAGGTTTTACCATTCCCAATAGTTTTTTATGATAAAAAAAAGATTGGTACTCACTTAGAATAAAAATTTTGATACTAAATACAAATGCTATAAATTTTTAATTACAAAATTAAACCCATATCATTGTCCACATCGTTTACTAATAACTGGGTTCTCTAGTTTTCTTGAAAAAAATGGTTGTTTCAAGTCAATGGAAATATTTTTTCATAACTAAAATTCAAAAGTTTATTTCATTTAAAAGCTTCGTGTATCTTAATGATTTAAAATTCTCTTTAAAAACCGGTTTTGGAATAGGTCTATCAGCCATAGTCTCAATATTTCTTTAGATCTTACTGCAAAAGTTTTCGATAGACCCAATAAAATACGTCATGATTGACTTCATAATTTGGAAATAATTTTTTTGTTAATAGAAACTTGAGGTTTTTATTTTAAAAGATTTTAGTTTTTATTAAAATTGAAGTTTTGATTTTAGTCATTTTCAATTCTACATCCCGTTATAAAATGGATAAATCAGAAGAGAAGAGATAAAAAGTCATCATTTAAAATGAAAACATTTAAAAAATTGATATTTTATGTTTTAATAAAAAAATTTTTTGACTAACAATTTGTTTTTCTTATTTCACATTTAAGCCATGCAGTTAAGTGATACATAGGAAAATTTTCTCTTTTCGTTTCAAGGTCTAAAGAAATAACTCTTAATAAAAAAAAATTATCTATCAACTTTTAATCATTTGATAAGATAACAGCTAAATTAGATAGAATATAATTAAAAAATAAAAACTTTAAGTTTTATTTAATGCAATAATAAAAAGTTAAAGGATTAAGTGATAATAAAAACATGAGCAGACATTTTGTGTTAAGGATATCTAAATTTAACAATGTGAAAATCTTATCAAACTAAATGTGAAAGCTTTATCACATAATAAATAAACTAATTATCTATTGCTATTTAAGCTTCTAAAATTTAGTCTTAAAATTTAAGTAGTTAAAATCGGAAAAAAAATCATACAATGAAAGTACAAGCATTAATATTAATAACTTTTATTTACATACCGGCTTTAAATGCAAATTTGAATGCTGATACAGATCATGAACATTTGCACCAAGGCCTTCCAGACAAATCTTGGTTTTTAGATCAAATATTCGAGCTTTATTCGAATCAAACTACTATAACTCAAAATAATTTTAAAGATATTATTCAAAAATTAAACATTGACTATCATGACCATGACGAACATGATCACAATGACCACGATCATTATCGTTCCCTTTTAAAGTCCAAATCTGATAATTTAAGCCTGGTAAGTCCATTTGCTGATTCAATTTTATTATTTTGTTTTAAATTTATTTTTAAGTGCTACTCAAGCGACCAAATTTTAAGCATATTTCACTTACATAATCCAAATGTTCTCATTACAAAGAGTTTATTTGAAGAAATGAGTCCGGCTTTAATATGGCTGAATCTTAACATTGAGTGTCACACGCATGAACATGATCATGTAGAAGTAAAAATATGTGAAGCATCAAATATAGATAGTACTTTTTTTTTTTAAATTTTTATTATAATAATTTAAAAATTTAATTTTTTAATTAGAATATTTGTATGGTTCACTGTCAGTTGTGTTAATTTGGTTGATTTCAATGATTTGTGTGAGCCTACTGGGAAAATTTAAAGAATCATTGAAATTGTTGACTTTGGCTCTGAAAGGACTAGCTATTGGGACTTTGCTTAGCGATGCTCTTTTGCACATTATTCCCACTGTAAATTACTGATCCATTTTCTGGTCACTGGTTATTTTCGTGGCCCACTGATCATATGAATTGCCTAAAAAAATCTTCAAATAATTTTAACGAACAATTGGCCTTAAAAATGACTTGAAAAAATTTTCATGTTAATTTTATGACCAGTTTTAGTTTTGATTTAAATTCTGTTTTTGTTAAAATTTATTTACAATTTTAAGTAAAATGCCGATTTTACAAGTGGATTTCTAGTAATATTACGTAAATTTACGTAATAATTGGTAAAAATGAAAAGTTCAAAAAAAGCGCATTTTTTGATTTTTTAATATTTTCTAATAAATTTTGAAAAAAGTAGTTTCTATTTATTTTTTTATATTTTGCCAAAAAAAATTTTTTTTACCATATTTTACCTATTTTTACCTATATTTACGAAAAAGTTGGTAAAAATAGTAAAAAAAGTAACTCTTGGCAAAATATAAAAAAAATATATAGAAAGTGTTTTTTTCAAAATTTATTAGAAAATATTAAAAAATCAAAAAAATGTGACTTTTTTTGGCCTTTTCATTTTTAAGTAAATTTACGTAATTTTACGTAAAATTACTAGAAATCCACTTGTCAAATCAGCTTTGTATTATAAAATTATAGAATTCATACTTTATTTTATAATTTTTTGTGGTCCACTAGTTGTAAAAATGAAAATTTTAATTTTTCAGCAACATTTTTTACTTAAGAGTTTAAATTAAATTATAAGTTAAGAATTTGATTTAAACTAAAATTTACGATTTATTTTGATCTACGGGTTCCGATATTTACCAGTTCCTCTTTCTAAAATAATAAATAATCTTTTTCCTTTGAGGCTTTGGGTGTTCACTCCCATGACCATTCAGATGATGATCATTCCCATGATCATTCAACCGAGACTGAAAGAGATCACCGTGATCCTATGTGGAAAATGACAGTCACTCTAGCAAGTAAAATTCAAATTTTTTATTAATCATTTATTTAGAAAAATTCTTTTAAATTAAACTGAACTTGAAAACAAAATTTTATTTTTGATTTTAAATTTGAAAGTGATAAAATTTTCACTGTAAAATTTAATTCCATTAATAATAAATAATTTTTTTTATGATAAACAAGCTACTAGGAACTAAAAGTTCTTTATTTAAGTCTTTTTAAAATTTTTGGAAAAATATGAGACTTGAATTAAGAACTTGAAAAATTTTAAGTTTTCTTAAATTTAATTTCAAAAACAAAATCATATTAAATTTTTTTAACTAAAAATAATTAAGAAAAAATGATAAATTTTTGAATGTTTAATATTCAATAATTTAAACATAAATGAATATGATTAGATGAATAAAGTTTATTTTAGTAACTGTTTTAAAATTTAGTAACAAATTATGGATTTAATTAAATTAAAATTGACTGAGAATTTTATATAAAAATTTTTGAAAATAAAAATTAAATTGGTATTGTGAAATTCAAATACAAATTGAAGAAAAATTCTTCATTTTTTGATGAATTAAAATTAAAGTTAATTAAATATACTTAAAAAAATACTGCAAAAAGATTTTATTTTTTTTAGTAAATTAAACCAATATTCAATTGATATCTTATTTATATTTTATTTTTTGTCTTATTAAAACATGAGAAAAATCATTATAAGTTAAATAAGTGCAACAAAGTATGTTTCACTTTTTTTGAAGTATTTTTTAAAGTATTTTTTAATACCTTTAATTTTAATTCATCAAAAAAGGAAGAATTTTTGTTCAATTTGTATTTGAATTTCACAACACCAATTTAATTTTGATTTTCAAAAATTTTTATATTAATTTAAATTTTTATATCAATTAAATTTTCGGTTAAAAATAAAAAAATTTTTATTTCGAAATTTTTTTCTTTTCTTTTACCACTTTAATTTTATAAAATTTGATGATATCAGATGATAATTTTTTTTGCATCATAAGAATAGTTATTGATTAAAAAAAAAATTAAATTGTTTAAAATTTAGCTATATTTGTCTTGTGGCTTTTGGAGACATTTTTTCACCATCATCACAAACATGACATGGACATCGATTACACAGAAGATAAATCTAATCAAAACAAAGATGATAAGACAAATCATACTTTGACCAAAGTGGAAGTGATTGAAAAAGAGAGCACTGTCAACATTAAGACAAACCAAGTAAAAATAAACAATCTTAAAACATACTTAAAATGTAAGTATTTAAAAATTAAAATAAAATTTGTTAAAAACTAAAAGATTTTTTTAATTGTTTAAGCTGTGCACGCAACAGGTTGGATAGCTTTTTTTGGTGATATAATGCATAAAATAGCAGACGGTTTTGCGATTGCGGCTGCCTTTTCCGAATCTCTTAGTTTAGGCTTTTCTACTGGTTTGGCAATTTTATTCCATGAAATACCACATGAATTGGGCGACTATGCTGTTCTTACTAGTTCTGGTTTTAGGCACTATACTGTTTTGATTTTAAATTCTATTACATCTGGCGCCGGTTTATTGGCTTATCTTGTCCTAGTAAGTTTGAAGCCTAATGTGGTTTTTAGAGAATGGATATTTGCGATTACAACAGGTGTTTTTATATACATTTCCCTAGTGAGCATGGTAAATTAAAGAAAAATCTAAATTGTTCTTAAAATATATATATTTTTTGCAGATACCGAGAGTCATGAAAGAATTTGAGACCAAAGATGGTAAGCCAAATTTGAAAAAAATTTTTTTGGTAATGACCTTTTTTCTCACCGGATGGATGATTATGTTTTTAATTGCTTTATTCGAAGAGCAAATTCAATCTATTTTTT
This sequence comes from Brachionus plicatilis, assembly GCA_010279815.1. Classification (NCBI taxonomy): domain Eukaryota; kingdom Metazoa; phylum Rotifera; class Eurotatoria; order Ploima; family Brachionidae; genus Brachionus; species Brachionus plicatilis. The sequence goes on along the minus strand of QEOQ01000106.1, from coordinate 33,606 downwards.
CATTTTCATGTTAATTAATAATTAAAAGGGATTTAAAATATAGAATAATAAAATATAGAAAAAATTTAAATAATTTTACATTTTGTTTTTTTTAATATTTTTGTGCAATATTACAGAAAATTAAAATAATTACTTAGAAAATCGAAAACGAAAATTTTGCAAAATATTGCTAAAAAAATTTAAATAATACAAAAATATGAAAATGTAAAAATGCAAATTATTTTCAATTTGCCAGAATTTAAATGAAAATAAAAAAAAAACTTTAATAAAAAATAATTTGATTTTATTTAAAATGCCTTTTCTACAAATCTAATAATAAAAGCTGTAAGATAAATTTTAAATTATGCACTTGTTATTTATTGTTTATTTTCTTATGTTCTAGTTTAATTTTTTAAAAAATTAAAAGAGTAAAATTAAACAAAAATATGAAAATTAATGTGCAAAATAGAATCAAATGATAACTCATACAAGCATTAAGCTTGTGTTGTGTTGAGAAATTGCTTTTTTTTTAATCCTATGAGAAAGAACTGGTAAAGCTTAAACATCTTAGTATTTAACCAAATCAATCTAAAGAACTAATAATAAAAACTATCAAATTAAATAATTTTTCTTTTTCCAAATTTTTCCTAACCCTATTCATCTACAAGATGCAAATAAATAGAGTAAATTTTTTGAAAAATGTCGTCCTTCAATGAAAAAATAAAATTTGTTCACAACTATATTTAAAAAATACTTTTCAGTCTTTTAATGGTTGTATGGGAGTAAAAATCTTCGCCATGTTAAAAGATTTGTATACGAGGTTGGGAGGAGTTTTTGTGTTTTTTAGTCGAATTATTAAAAATTAATCTATTGCTTAGTAGTTAATTAATTAAAAAAGTACGAATTTTATTTGATTAATTTTTTGAAAATTTTTTATTAAAAAGCGCACAATGTAAAGGTTAATATAAATTAAATTGATATTATAGTTATTGAGTGAACTAAAAGAAACACTCTTAGAACAAACTCAATAATTTCTTTCCACCTCTCAAATAGTCAATTGCTTACCAAATTTATCCTAGATACTATCCATGAAAAATGCTTTAGATGGTACCCTTTAAAGTTCTCTTATCAAATATGTGGTGTCTTGACAAAGACAACACAAAAAGTCACCATCTGATGCAATCAGTTTCTTTTTATTGTGACTGACTAACGCGCATACGCAGATATTGCTGCAACCAAGCAGTTATGTCTGCTATCTCAAATTTACATTTTTATTCGCA
>QEOQ01000106.1:5045-19655 GCA_010279815.1 Brachionus plicatilis | reverse complement strand
CACCTCAAATAACTGCTTACTTTGGTGTAAATGCTTAAAATAATTTCTTTATCATTATTTATTTTTAAAACATTTAAAATTAAAAACCCCGGTTTTTCCGGCAGTCCACATCCATCTCCATAAGAAGTAATTCCAGCTAGTAAATACTTAAATTCTCCATCTACTCTTTCTCTCAAATACAATGGTCCTCCGGAGTCTCCGTCACAAGTATCCTTGCCTCCTTTAAAAAATCCTTTAAAAATATCCATTAGATTTGGGCGATTTTTAAATTTGCCAAAATCACCAGAGCACAGTTGTCTATTCCAATTTTTTTCCACATCAGGATAAACACCGTTGCACATGTTGCTTTTGTAAAGAACCAATTTTACATTTTGCAGTCTGTTAAACATTACAGAGTCGCTGGACCCAGAGCCCCAACCGACTGCCCACGAGGGCCGGTTAAATCTTTTTGGATAGCCTGGAATTTTTGGAAGACAAGCTGGCTGAATGTACTGGTCAAATTGAACCGGTCTGCTCAATTTTATGATTCCAATATCATTTAGAAAAGTTGTTGAATTAAAATTGGGATGCTGAAAAAAATTTAAAAAAATTTAATTCTATATTTTTACTAAATTACAGTTCTAAAGCTTTTGATTCCTAGTTTGACCGCGGGCGGTTTAACAATGCCTGCCAGAATACTTTTTTTATCATGAACTCCAAGATACACTGTATACATTGATTGTATAGTTGGATAAAAAGAGTTTGGTCTTACTGGAATAAGCTCAGAAGCCGATTCAAATGTTTTAATTTGTCTAATGTAGCAACTAGCTGCTGTTAAAATTGTCTGATTGTCTATTAAGCTTCCGCAGCAAGTGTATTGTTTGCTCACCTCTGCCACTTGTTGATCTAGTTTGACATTGAATTTGTAGTTGAAAACTATGAGAGCCATTGAAGGCCAGCTGTACGGATTGGCCTCAGCGCCTCCGTAAATTCTGAAACTAGGCTTGGCAAATGTTAGACCACATTTTTTACAAGAGCTTTTATTGCAGTTGACAGCTGGTAAAATTGGAATTTCTTTGGGTATTTTTGTTGTTTGTGTTGGATCATCCAATTGACTTGGATTTATCCAATCGAGAAATGCACTTACTCGTGTGTAAATGCTAAAAATAAGAGTTTGATATGAAAAATTCAAAAAAAAATTTTGAAGTCTTAAAAAAAAATTTTTAGACGATACCAAAAAAAAAGATTTTTCGAAATCCATGGTGCAGAAATTTCCTGGTTAGCTTTGCTAAAAGAGTACAGTATTTGGAAAATTGTCACAAAGGTTTCATATGAAAAAAAAAAGTGGAAGATAGATTATGTAGAGTCAATGATAAGGATTTAGCTAAAGAAAAAATATTGGACATAGAATATGTCCAGATATCGATATCGATAATATTTTCATTCGGTCTTTACCGAAGACGATGAATCAAAGCCTTACTCAGTATTCAATAGAATTTCTAATACTATCTGTGATAATGACATTGCCCTAATTTGGGTCTACCCGGTTATGTGAACATTTGGTCACATAATATGTGAACAAAAATTGTTCACGGCTTAGGTGAACAGAACTGATATTAGGTGAACAACATAAAATTTACGTGAACAGAAAGAGAATACGTGAACAAAAAAAATTTATTAATTATAATCATGAATAAGCTCGTTTAGTAAAGTAAATAATAATATTTTAGTCTTTTTTCTTTAATGGTCAATATATTTAATGACTTTTTGATTTGTGTAAATTTAGTCCACGTTCACCTTCAAAATATTTACCGCATAAAACGCATTTCACTGGATTACGCTTGTTACTAAGTATTTTTTCTACATTTTCAACCGTGGACTCTGGTATTTGTGAATTTTCTTTGGCCAAAGATTCAAAAAAAGCTGCCTTTTTTACATGATTAAAAGTTTCAAAATAATTTTAACAAACTTATGAAAAAAATATTCATGAAATTTTTTATTTTTTTATTCTTTTAATTTTTTAGCATTGAATGTTAGGTGAACAAGAGCATTTTTATGTGAACAGTCAAGGTTTAAGTGAACATTAGTGTTTATGTGAACAAAAATAATTTGCTAAAATTAGGTGAACATTTTGTTCACCTAAGCCGTGAACAATTTTTGTTCACATATTATGTGACCAAATGTTCACATAACCGGGTAGAGCCCCTAATTTTAACACCGGAAAAGGTACTGAAAAAGCTGAATTTACTGGATGTAAATAAAGCTTGTGGACCAGACCTCATAAAAAATTTTGTTTTAAAAAAGACAGCAGAAAGTGTACTCAGTCCAATTATTTTACTGTTTCGCTTATCACTTAGTCAAGGAAAATAGCAAATGTTACTCCAATCTTTAAAAAAGGAAGTAAACATAATGCAAGCAATTATCGTCCTGTGTCTCTAATAAGTAACCTTTGTAAGATACTAGAGAGCTTAATAAAAGATCACATGATATCTTATCTTCTACGGCACAACTTATTATCAGATTGTCAGCATGGTTTTATGCCTCAGAGATCATGCTCTACAAACCTTTTGGAGTCCTTGGATTTTGTTACGTAAGGTCTTAGTAAAGGTTCAGCAATTGACATAATCTACACAGATTTTTCAAAAGTTTTTGACAGAGTCTCATATAGATTATTAATCTTCAAATTCAAAGCTTATGGCTTCAATGGACTAATATTGGACTGGGTAGTAGATTTTCTTTCTAACAGAAAACAGAGAGTTGTTTTGGGATCATCAATGTCTAAATGGCTGGAAATTACCAGTAGAGTCCCACAAGGGTCGGTCTTAGGACCGCTTCTATTCTTGATATTTATTAATGATCTTAAATGTTGTGAAAAATAAATGTGAAATATATTCCAATGATACAAAAATTTTATCAATTGTTAAAGATGTAAGAGACAGCCTTTTACTTCAGCAAGATATAGATCACATTTCAAGCTGGTCTCTCACTTGGTCTCTTGATCTAAATATCGAAAAATGCATGGTAATGCATATTGGTCGAAAAAATCCAAATTATGATTATACGATCTTTAATAAAAATGGAACTATCAAACTGTCTAAAACGACTCTCGAAAAAGATTTGGGTATCTTTTTTCAAAATGACTTTGGAATGGACAAACCAAGTCCGGTACTGCACAAATCGTGCGAACCGAATGTTAGGCATGATAGCAAAGAATTTCAGATATTTAAATAAAGACTCTTTGAGAATGCTAGACACGGCGCTCGTACGGCCCCACTTAGACTTTGCAATAAGTTCTTGGTCACCATTTTCAAAAAAAGAAATTTTTGAACTAGAAAAAGTTCAGAGAAGAGCAACTAAAATCATCCCTTTACTTCGTAATTACGAATATGACAAAAGACTTGAATTGTTAGAGTTATATGACCTCAAAGTAAGAAGAATGAGGGGAGATTTAATACAGATCTATAAAATTATAAAAGGCTATGAAAGAGTTAAACTTATGAATGGTATGAACTTTTCTCCCAATCAAGTATATAATTTGAGAAAACGTTTGAAATGTTTGAGTTAGGAACCCAATTACTTTTAAAAAAATGGAAAAAAAACATTGAGACTAATTCATCCATCAAAGATTTTTTCGATTATTTTTTTAAAGAATGAATTAATTTGCATTCAGGATGGTTTGAAGGTGCACATTTATTTGTTCCTAGTACGAATAATGCATTAGAAGCTACTAATAGAGTTATTTAGGACCAAAAAACAACATTCTTCAGATGATTTTAATAAGATTACTGATTCTGAATTTAAGCGTTATCGATCTGGAAAATTTACAACTTTTGATCATTTTGTTAAGTCATTTAATATATGGTGTGGGTTTTGTGAAGTTCAGTACAAAAGAACAGAACAAAGTGTAAAAAAATTAAATAACATTTTTACTAAAAGTTTAAAATTAATTCTGTGAATATAGAATCGTGCAACATTCAAAGTTGTATCAACTGTTAAAGTCTGCTAATGATGTGCAAAATCTATGCAACATTTACTACGCTCGAATATATCGAAATTTAATTTCTGCTAAACTCTGCAAATTTAGCAGACCTTGATATTTGATGCAACTTTGAATGTTGCACTAAGTTGCATTTACAGAATTAAGTTTAAACATTTAGAAAAAAAGTTATTCAATTTTTTTACATTATTTTCTGTTCTTTTTATCATTTTGTACTGAATTTCACAAAACCTATGGTGTGTTGATAGAGACAATTGTCAAGATTGAAAACAGGCTAAATGCACTTGTCCTAGTTTTCTTAAAGAGTATATATGCAAGAATGTTGTTGGTTTGGCTATTAGATTAGAAGAAGACAGTCCTCCATTAATAGCTAAATCAGTACCAATCGGACAAAAAAGAAAGAGAGGCAGACCTACCTTAGCAAAAAAGCATTTATTAGAGAATAATTTTTTTTTATGATATTTTTTTTTATTTTTTATAATACTCAATAATAGTTTTTATAATACCCAAAATTAATTTTATAATACTCGACAATAATTTTTATCTACCCAGTTTTTATTTCTTTTTCAATAAATTTGACAAAAAATAAATACCCAAAAAATATTTTTTTTAACACCCAAATAAGTAATATAGCAAGTAGTATTTTCTGCACACTTTTATAAACAAATATTTTGGCAATGTGAATATTTATTACATTTATTTTAAAGTTAACTTAGAGTTACTTGGAAAAAAAAAGGCTTATATTCTACTCAGAACCTAATTATATTTTACTTAGTACCAAAAATAATTTAGAAATAAAAAATATGTTTTAGTCGTACTTAATAAGTCGTACTAAATTTTATAGTACCAAAAAATGTTTTAGTCAATTTTATTAGAAAACAAATGTAATTTTTCGGTTATCCCTAAAACACGGACCCGGACGTGGGAAAAAACTTTTCTACTAAAACACGGACTTCGGAATCCTAGTAATAATTTTAAACATAAAAAGTATTTAAAAAACTGAATGCAAAAGACAAATTGAAAAATAGAATTTAGAATTTTATTATTGTTTTACTGAAGATGTTTTTGAGGCGTTAGTTGCTGTTTTAAATGCTAAAAAACAATCAATAGGTCCAAAAAGAGAAAAGAAAAATTTGTCAAAATTTTAAAATTTATTTTTATATAATGAATTGCCGTTAAATTTTCGTTTTTTGTGATAAACACTAAATTTTATAATAAAATTTTGTGTCATTTTTAAATCATTCATTTTTAATAAATTTTGTCCGAAGTCTGGATATTAGAATCTGAAAGTCCGGGTCCGTATTTTAGCAAATTTTTCAAAAGTCCGGGTCCGAGTTTTAGGCTCGAAAAGTCCGGGTCCGCGAGTCCGTGTTTTAGGGATAACCTAATTTTTCACATTTTATAAAATTTTATTTAATTATAAAAAAGAAATACAGAACAAATTAAAACTAGCTTGTACGCATTTTGTTCTTCCTCAACTCTTCCCCAACTCTTATTCAACTATTCCTTTCCTCGATCTTTCCTTTCCTTAAATTTTCTTTTCCTCGACTATTCCTTTCTTCAACTCTTAGGAAAGAAAAGGAAAAGTTGAGGAAAGGAAGAGTTGAAGAAAAGAAATGTACAAGTAAGTTTTAAATTGTACTGTACTTAGATTTATTAAAGAAAATTTAAGAAAAAAAATAAAAAATAAACAAATTTCATTATTTTTAGCGAATCGAGCTGATCTTTTAACAATAACATCTTTATTTTTATCTTTAAATGGTTTAAAAATGATGTTGGTACTTGGTACTAACTAAAATAGAGTCTAATCAGGTAAACAAAAAATAATATTAGGTATTATTAAAAAAAATTTGCTTATAAGGTACTGAATAGAATATTTTAGGTACTGAGCAAAATATAAGCCGAAACAAAATATCAAAAAAGATTTTCTTTTAAATAAAAAAAATATATTTACGCTGGATATTTGGGCGCTGCGCAAGAAAAACCATAAGAAATAATTCCAACTAAGACTGAGCGTTCAACTCCATTAACCAGTTGCTTTATCATCAACGGTCCACCGGAGTCACCTTGGCACGTATCTTTTCCACCAGTGTACTCACCTGCACATATTTGAGTAGTCCAATTTTTCTCAAAATAAATCTTGTGGCAATAGGACGCATTATAAATTGTCAATTTAACATTTTGCAAAGTTGATGAGGGACTTGAGCCCGATTTAAGTGAGCCCCATCCGGCAACCCATGCCGGTTTATTTGTCTTTAGATCAAAACTCGGCTCCGGGAGACATGCAGTTTGAATTCTCTCATTTAAAATCATGCCATTCACCAGCTCAATGATAGCTATATCATTTAGAAGATAATTAGAATCGAAATTCGGATGCTTAAGAAATTATTTTTTTTTATATTTTTTTTTTTCCAAAAAATTAAAATTACCATTTCAAACTTTTTTATAGACACAGCCACAGCAGGAAAAATATTTGAGTGACCATTCAGCACGGAACTTAAATTGTGCAGTCCCAAGTATACTGTGTACATTGATGTGTATGTTGGATGGTAAATGTTTGGCCTTACTGTGATTGGAATATTGGTTCCATTGAAAGAAAATGATGCATCTTTGACAAAGCAATGTGCTGCTGTAATTATCCGGCTTCGGTCGATAAGAGTACCACCACAGGTTGATGAGACTGTTTTTTTGTTTGACTTGCCCATGTAATCAAAGTCAAATGTATAATTGAAAAATATCAGGGCCAGAGAAGGCCAGCTGTGTGGAACCGCTTCAGTTCCGCCGACAATGCGCACATTGGTCTGCTGAAAAGTTATACCACATTCTGAAAAAATAAATTAAAACTTTTTGTTTTCTGATTTTAAAATGCATTGGTACCATCGCAATTAGAACCAGTAGATCCCGTGCTACAACTGGACGGTTCGGTTTGTTTAAATAAAAGAATTAATAAAATTACAAAATGGCTAATCATTTTTCAAAAATGAATATGAATAAAATTGAAAATTTATTTTATCAATAGTTTCATTATGACAATCATGATTTGTTTGGAAATATCAATTGTGACTTTAATGTATCTGAATGTCTGGCATTTTGGCAATGAGTCATCAGTATAATTTTTTAAAAGATGTAAAAATATTTCCTCCTAGAATTAGATTTTTTTTAATAAATATTTAAATATTTTGATTAGAAAAATTCTATTAGAAAAATTCCAAAATTATTTATTCTCATAAAATGCTCAAATTTATTTGAATTTCGAGTTATTGCTCAAATTAAATTATATTTAAATATTAGACAAGATAATTAATAATATATAATAGATTGTTAATGATAAAATTCAATTCAATTTAAAGGCAGACATTTTAGATTTTTTCTTAATGAGATTGATTGAAATTTTTCAATATTTAAAGCAATATGTTAAAAAATTATATTTTTACCTTGAAATAAAAATCATTTTATTTTTAAATAGTCTTTTTTCGATAAAATTTTTTTCAAATAAATTGAATTTAATTTTGAAGTACAAGTCACGGAGGGGACTTAGTATTTCAGTATTACAAAATTCATTATTATTTTTATTGTTCTACCATTGAAAATAGGTGGTTTGTTCCTTAAATGTACAAATTAGGGAATTAATTTAATTTTTGCACAAAGAATTCTTATTAATTTTGAGAAATGTAAAAAGTAAAAAATAATGTGTTCTTTGTGCATTAATTTTTTAAAAAGGAATAAATTTATATTTAAAATCAAAAATGAATCATAAATTTTCTGATTTTTGTAACAAACTAAATTAAAGAAAAAAACCTAAAAAGTTAATTAGAAATAATGTAAGTTGTTCCAGAATTACATAGAGCGTTGATTTCAGAAAAATTTCCAAATCTTATCCCTCACTAAAAATATTAATTAATAAAAAAATTCAGTTGAAACTAATAATTTAAAATAATGAAAATAAAAACTATATTAAGAGATGGCGCGCGGTCAAACTTCTTTAATTATGTTTTTTTTTTAACATTAAGTATATCTGCTCTTTACTAATTTTGAAATATTTTAATAAAATTAAAGATTTTTACTTCATGATTAACACTTCATATTTTCAAAATAATTAAAAAAAATTTTTTTTTTCTAAAATAATTCAAAATTTTTCAAAAAAATTACAAAAAAATATAAATCTCTTAAAGATAAATAATTTTAATTTTTCACATTTAGTTTGTCAAAATTTATTTTGGCTTTTTCAAAAATTAAGTTGATATTATTAAACGTTAAATTGATTTCATCCTTTGTCACTCTATGAATAGAATTGAAGTAAACAAATAATTATTGAGATCTAAATTAGAAACCAGATTCACATTTTTTACATAACTCACATTTTCATCAAAATTTATTCAATAATATTCTAAATAATCTAAATATTGTTCTAATTTTTAAAAAAATTTCTAGTTGTACAAAACATCCTTAAAAAATCTCTGGCTTAAAAAATTACTAAAAAACGACTAAAACTTTAATCTGCTGATTTTTGGTATTTTTCTTAAGTAAAATTATAATTCACTTTTAAAAAAAACAAAACATTTTTTCTAAGTTAACACTCAAAAACCGGAGGGTTTTTTTCGACCCTTTTTGGGATTTCTTTTGCTTGTTGCTCCAAAACTTTAATCTTTTTTGAAAATATTTTTTTTCCATCGAAACTAAAAATCAAAAAATTACAATAAATAATTAATTAAATAAATTTCAATTAATTCCTTTAATTAAAAATAAATTTTTGAACCATGTCTCAATGAAAAGTTCTTTAACTTCTTAGTAATGCGGATGATACATAACCTCAAGTCTCTTATGATAATTATAATGATTTTCAGGAAAATGATGACTTTGATAATGATTTTGATTAAGAAATGGAGGCAAATTGAAGTTTAAGATCAAGATCAAAAGATCAAAATATAAATTGTAATATATTTTTTAAAGCAATTACTTGACATGTCATGTCAAGTTTATTTTCATATTTAAAATTTTAAAATGTTCCTTTTTAATTAACTTTAATAGGTTTAAATATTTTAATTGATTTTAATGTAAATTTACTTTTAAAGACAAAAAAATTCAATGTTTTTAAATTTAAAATTTATTGAAGTAGAAAAATAAAATTATTTTAGTTTGAATCAATGGATATAAAAGTTATAAATTTGAATTTGTGAATTAACTTAACCTGAATTATTTGAATTATTGACTGTTTTTGTCAAATAAATTAGAGATCAATCATTTTGATGTTTATTTGATAATGAACTATTACTAGACATAACATGTCTAGTAATGTTTAGTATTTATTTCTTAAAAATTATCAAAATCATTAGATTAATTAAGTTTTGAAATTTTAAATGGTCGTTTTGATCTTAAAATTTGATCTGAAACTTCAATTTGCCGAAATGGAAATTAAAACAATTCAATTATTTACATTTGGTCCCTATGTAGGGGAGATGGCTTCTAAATCGTTCAAAAAAAATTTTTAAGAACCACTGATACGAATTAAAAAAAATTTTAGGAAATATTTTTTTCCTGTATTAATATCAAATTTTTATATAAACAATTTTTTCTTAAAAATAGTCAATTTTTTTTTAATTCAAGACCAAATTAATAAAAAAAACATTCATTTTTACATTCAATATATTTTCTTACATATTTTGAGTAATTATGGTAATTTGTGCATCCTAAAAAGCATATTTTATTGAAGGGGTTATTTGGACCTCTTCAGTGCTTCACGTATAAAAAAATTTCCGGTGTTTGAGTGTTAAATAAATAATTTTAATAAGACTTAATAAGAATAATATCAGGGTGAAAATTCTGTTCAAGGAATCTAAACGAAAATTAAATTGCAAAAAATTTATTTCAAGAGTTAATAAAACGTAAAAACAAATATTAAATAATATTAACGTAATATTAAATTTATTTAATCTTAAAATTTTTCTATTTAAGTTTTTAAAATATTTTCTGTGACAAAAAAATTCTATGAATATATTTCTATGAAATATTTTTCTACCAAAATTAATTCAATGAGTTTTGTTTAATTTTATTGATTTTCCATGAATTGACACATCATAAATATCAGTTATGCAAATTTAGGAAAAAAAAATTTTTTTTTAGTAATTTTAAATAAAGTTTAAATAATTTTAGTTTAAAAATAATTAATCGCCTTATTAAACGTGGGCATCTTAAATGCACTAAACTTGGGTACCTCTCTACACTACTGTTTCTTTAGCCAACAAAAAAAATTAAAAAAAAAAAAAAGGATTTTTTTTAAATTTCATAAAATTGTTTCTTTTTTGGGCTTTTATTTTCTAATTTTAAAAAAATTTACGTAAATAACCATCATGTCAAATCAATACTGTATCTTCAGGAAAAAAATTACAAAAAAAAATTAACAATCAATTTTTATTTTAACTGATTAATAAAACAAAAAAAAAGTCGTGTGATAATTCATTAACTAAAATTACTGATTTTTTACCAATTTTACTAGATGAATATAAAAATGACTGAATATACATTTCATAAAATTACTTAGTTAATTTAAAAATGTGAATTTATTAATAATTTTATTAATAAATAATAATTATGTTTAAATTATAATTTTAATACGATTTAGAAAAATTAATAAGAATAATATCAGTTATGCAAATTTGGAAAAAAAAATTTTTTTTAGTAATTTTAGTTAAAAAATAATAAATGGCCAAAAAAAATATTTTATAAATTTTGAGAAAAAATTACGGTTTGTCATGGTGACCAAAAAATTGTCTTTGTCAAGCTCTTCAATTTGTGTACTCATTTAACTCATGAACTCAAAAACAAAATATATTTAAGAAAAATAAAAAAAAAAAACAAATGAATTAAATGAACAATTTAGAGTAGAATGACTGGCAGTGCGATGAATGGTCCGAACACCGATTGCACATCGTCATGGCTTGAGCTTGAAAGCGACCCGGGCTTATTCACACTCCTAGTGGACGACTTTGGCGTCCAAGGAATCCAAGTAGAGGAAATATACGACTTGAGCAAGCCTTTGGACAACTCTACACTCGGCTTCATATTCCTGTTCAAATGGATCGAAAGACGAAATGGACGCCGAGGCAAAACCTCCGGTCCCGATTCCACATCCAACTACGTCACCGACCCCAACATCATCAACAACATGTTCTTTGCGCATCAAATAGTGCCCAACTCTTGCGCGACCCATGCTCTCTTGAGCGTTCTGCTAAATTCCAAAGCCAGCGATTCGTTCCAGCTCGGAGACTTGCTAAACAACTTTAAGAGTCTTTGCCAAGGTCTCAGTCCAGAAGTAGGCCGCTTTTTTTTTATTTTTTCCTATTAATAAAAAGATTTGTCTAAAAGTCTCAAGATCTAGTCCCATTTTTTTTTTCTCAAAAGTCAGAGACAAAGATTTTTTTTTAAAACCCAAGTCCTGACTTTTTGTTCTTTTAAAGTCCAAGTCAAAGACTTAAAATTTTTTTTTAAAGTCAGGACTTGGACAATAATTTAAGTGATTTTGACTTTACCTACGATAGCTGCCTGGATCTTTAAAAAATTCATGTTGCCGCCACAATAACTGCCTGGGTTTTGGGAAATTCGAATACAAATTGAACAAAAATAATTTTTTTTTTTGATTAAAAATATAAAAGATAATAAAACAAACTCAAAAAATTACTTCAACATAGTGAAACATAATTTTTTTACCTAAAATAATTTTTCCAATGTAAAAAAAATGAAAAAAAAAATAAACACCAACAAGATTAAAATTGATTACAGTCAAATGGGGTAAATGTGATAATTCTTTAGTTTAAGTCTGAATAAAAAACAGTGGAATTAAGGCTTCGGGTTAATTTTTTCAAATTTAATTAAAAATAGTGAGTAGTAGTGGTAGTGACAGCTGTGATGCAATTTACAATTACAAGGTTAATCAACAGGCTAGTGCCTTTTAAGCTTTAATGCATCATTAAAAATTAGGTTGATGTTGTTGAATATTGACAATTTAAATGTGCTAAATTTGAGAACCATTCTGTTAATAAGGAATTTGTTAGCCAACTTTGTGTACACATAACCAAATGTGTTTTCACCACTTTTTGTTTTCGATTTCGGCACCAGAAATTCACTTTTGTTTCTTAAGTCGTACTCAATTTTACGCGATTCATTTGTGACTAATTGTTCTTTGAGCTGAATAGGTGAGTTCTCCATTTTAATGATCTTGTATGAAAACGACAGCATTCTCTCCAAAGCTCGATGTTGAAAAGCAAAAAGCCCATACTTTTCTAGAACATTATTTAAATAATTAAAGTCACAAGAATTCATTCTGAAGGAGCTCTAGCTCGGTACAGAAAACAAATAAATAAATAAGAATTCAATTTAACTTTCAATAATTTATAAATACATAAATAGAAACAGTTAGCTAGCCTTTGAATGGCTTCTTTTGAAAAATAGCAAATTAGTGTAAAAATATAATCAAAATAAGGTAAAATAAAGGTTATAAAAAATTGAATTTTTACAGATGTACAAAGATAGAAAAGTCTTTTTATTGAAAATAGTTTCTTGTTTACCGATAAACATGTTTCCGAAACTAATTTCATGAAATTCAATCTGCTATCAATGGTAAAGCCCAATAATTTAAAATTATCAACAACTTTAATTTTTTTGTGATGCATGCGAGTACGGAGTGCAGTTTTTAAGGCTGCACTATATCAGCTGGTGCCTTACCTGACTCTATTTAATTTAGGTTTGATAAATCGATCTTCTCAATCGGCCTGCTGTCATGTGATGTCAAAGGCAGCCTTAAATCTGTTCACTGACTCGGCGTTCACTACCGTGGATGGTAGTAAATTCCATGTTGTGGCAGTTCTGTTGGTCAAGAATCTGTTTCTCCCCATGTTTTTCTTATAAATTTCTCTAACTAACTGGAATGTATGTGACCTATTTCCACTATTTCCCCTTTTTAACCCTATATCCACCTTCTCTAGCCATTGACTAATTTATATATTTGTATTAAATCCCCTCTTTTACGGCAAGTTGAAGTATATGATCAATTTTTGATGCTCAAAATGATCAAATGAAACTAAAACTCTAAAATAAATTTTGATTTTTTAATAGAATTAGTGCAGAGGTAAATTTTTGGTTGTACCGTATTTCCTCGCGTAATATCCTTGGGATATTAAGCAGGACATATCTTTAAAGCCTATGGGTAATTATATGAAATTATTGCTTTTTTAAAACTTTAATAACCCTCGAACATTAAATGAAACGGATATTTTTTTATTTATTATTTGATTATTAAATATTATATAGCTGTTTATATGGGACTAAAGAAATAAAATTCTTTTATAAGACATTAATTAAAAAAGATTACTGAATCAAAATGACTGAGCTTCAACCACGCCTGAACATAAAGTTCAATGTTATTCAAAATTTCAGAGTAAAATTACCTTGTTTCACTTAATGTCACTTAATGTTTTATATAGTGTACAGGGGTTATTATTATTGCAAAAATTGCTTAGTTTCATATAATTTCCTAGAGACATTAGATCATGTCTCATTTAAGTTCCCAGTGGGATATTACGCGAGGAAATACGGTAACATACTTTGTTACATCTTAAGGTAAAATCTGCAAAAGTCTGCAAAAAATTGTCCACTTAAAATAGCATCATTTCGACGGTGTGCACTCTGCATTGTACATTTTGATATTACAGAGTTTATTCTTTTATTTAACATAGTATGTTAAATCCAAAAATGTATCTCTGCATTAATTCTATTAAGAATCAGCAGCTTAATTAACAGTTTTAGTTTGATTTGATCATTTTGAGCATCAAAAATTGATCATAAACTTCAAATTGCCTCTTTTACGCCTTCTTACAAGGTCCGTGATCCCCAAGATCCTTAGTCGTTCATAATAATTTTTTCCTTTTAATTCTTCCACCATCTTTGTGGCTCTGTGCTGAACACTTTCTAACTTACATATGTTGGGTATAGTTTCTTGAACAAGTGTATGTGTATTATGTCAAGTGTATTTAAATTTGAAGTTTTTTAATGCAAATTTGATTTTTTATTTTAAGAAAATAAAAATTTAATTTTGTTTTTTTGTGTGGATTTAAACACAAATATTAACACTCAAAAACCGGATTTTTTTTTATACGTTAATTACTGAAGGGGTCCAAAAAACCCCTAAATTAAATTATGCCTTTAAACATGCATTAATTACCATAATTATACAAAATATTTAATAAAATATTTACTGAATATAAAAATATATATCTTAATTTATTTTTCTTTGATAATTAAAAAAAATTATGTCTATTTTTAATTAAAAATCTAAAATTATTCATAAAAAAAATTGATATAAATACAAGAAAATTTTTTTTATCTAAATTCGTAATCCTTGTTCGTAACAATTTTTACAGATAGATTTGAAAATCTTCTCCCCGACACAAGAACCACATGTAAATTGTTTAAAATATTTTTCATAACAAGAAAAAACTTATCTCTTGACATAAATTTTCCAATCATACTGACTCCATAAAGTTTTGACCACATTGCTTGGATAGGGACATTTGGGCATAATACACCTCTTGCATAAAGGATACCGATAAAGGATAATATGTCTTCTTTTCTAAACGAAAGAT
>QEOQ01000602.1:552708-576094 GCA_010279815.1 Brachionus plicatilis | reverse complement strand
TTTTTTTGTTTTTTTTATTTCATTCAATATTAACATAATTTAAATATTTTATATTCAAAAATGAAAAATATTTTTATGTGATCAAAAAAAAAAATTTTGGTGATCAAAATGATCACATTCTGGACATGACCCAATTCTTTTAAATTTAACTTTGAATTTTGATCTGATTTTTTTGATCCTAAACTTCAATATGCCATCTCCGGAATTAATCTTAACAAGCAAACCAAAAATAAGAGGTTGCATAGTTAAAGGAGGTTGCATAGTTAAAATCAACAGAATTCTGTTTTCTAATACTGCAATCAGGTACTAAAGAAGAAAAAATCCAAAATTTAAAAGATGCAAAATAATGTCTTGAAAATTATCAAATAATTTCCACAAAAGACAAGTATCAAAATAATCAACTAGCTAAGCTAAGAATCAATTTGATCGATGACAGAGCAAACAAGCTTTTTATTTAATTAATGGACGAATTCTTTTGACTAATAAATATTATTTTAAATAATATTGTAAAACTTTTTTTGGCATCAAAATTTTACAAAATAAAATGCGTAAAAATAGAATATAAAAATTTGACTTAAAATGTATAAATCATTAATTTAAAAGCAATCAATCTATCTAAAAAATATCAAATTGATTTATCATGCAGGTGGCAATTGAGTTTGTAAAAATTAAAATTCGATATTTTATTTAAAAAAAATTATTATCAATAACTTTGACCAAGAGTTTAAGATGCTTGCGCTTTTCTTTTAATTCAATAATTTTAGAAAATTTTAATTAAAATCATGGTGATATAAAAATGCAGACTGAGTATTAAATAATGTTTTTATGTTTGTTTAATTCTTTTAAATTCAAACAGAAAATAAACCTTTCAAGATTAAGAATTTTATTTTTATATTGTAAAACTAACACTGGTTCTTGCAAACGTGAAACGTTGCGTTCCTAAAAAGGAACGGAATGGGGCCGGATTCTTAGATTCTTTTCAATCCGGATTCTGTTCAATTAATTTTATTCTAAAGGGTTCATAAAATTGGAGCTTTCTTAATTTTTATAAAATGATTGATGTCAGGATTTGAAAAATTTTAAACAACTTTTCCATAGGAAGAAAACTTATTTATTTTTTAATCTTTTAAAATAAGAATTTAAAGAGGAAATAAATTTTTAAACAATTTCAAAAAATTGCATTTTATCAAATCTCCAATTTTAAAACAGCATCTTATGGCAAATTGAAGTTTCAGATCAAATTTTAAGATCAAAAAGATCATTTAAAATTTTAAAGCTTAAATAATCTAATGATTTTAATAATTTTTAAGAAATAAATACTAAACATTACTAGACATGTTATGTCTAATAATGGTTCATTACCAAATTAACATCAAAATGATTGATCTCTAATTTATTTAACAAAAACAATCAATAATTTAAATAATTCAAGTTAAGTTAATTCACAAATTCAAATTTATAACTTTTATATCCATTCATTCAAACTGAAATAATTTTATTTTTCTACTCCAATAAATTTTAAATTTTAAAATAGTTATTTTTTTTGTCTTTAAAAGTAAGTTTACATTCAAAGCAATTAAAATATTTAAACCTTTTAAAGTTCAATAAAAAGGGACATTTTAAAATTATAAATATGAAAATAAACTTGACATGACATGTCAAGTAATAGATTATGAAAAAATTTATTTTTCCTCTATTATTAAAAAAAATATTTCAATTTATGTTTTGATCTTTTGATCTTGATCTCAAACTTCAATTTGCCCATCTTATTCAAAAATTATGATGAAAACTAAATTTGAACAAAATTATCAAAATTATAAGCCTAACTATTTAATTTTTTTTAAGATGCTTAGTAATCTAAATAAATGTAGTTTAACTCACAAATTTTTAAATTAAATATAATCTTCTACCAAATGAGAGCAAATTTTATTATCTTTTATCAAATTTTTTCAATCTTGACCTTCAATTGTTTTTGTGAAGTAGGAAGGATCCTTTTAGGGCATTCAAGAAAAGAAAAGTCACTTGCAGCATTAAACAATGGTGATTTATCAAGTGGATTAGATGATCGCACAATTAATATTGGGAATACAAAAAGTGGAATTGTAAAAATGACTTTGAAAAATATTTCAGATTCGGTTTTCAATCTTGCAGCGCTAAAAAACGGCGACTTAGCAAGTTCGTATGTTGGTGGAACAATTAAAATTTGGAATCCAAATGATGGAAGCGTTAAATTCACTCTAAATGAATATAATCATATTAATCATCAGGTTTTATATCTTGCAGTTTTATTAAATGGTGATTTGGTAAGTGGATCTAGTGGTGGATTAATACGAATCTGGAATACTAATGATGGAAGCGTTAAATTCACTATAGATGATGATAAGAGTTGGATTTTAAGCCTTGCAGTTTTAAAAAATGGCGACTTAGCAAGTGGGTCTAATGATGGAAAAATTAAAATTTGGAATACAATTAATGGACAATTAAAAAAGACTTTTATTCCTAATTCAAAAAGGATTACGTCACTAGAAATACTTCAAAATGGTGACTTGGTTTGTGGGTCTAGAGATGGAACAATTAAAATTTTGGATGCAAATGATGGAAGTTTAAAAATGAAATTAAATATTAGTTCAAGAATGTCTCTGTCCCTTGAAGTGCTCAAAAATGGTGACTTAGCAAGTTGGTGTATTGATGGAACAATTAAAATTTGGGATACAACTGATGGAATTTTAAAAATAAATATAAATGCAACTTCTGAATGTGCGAATTGGTTATGTAGGTTCCTTATAGCGCTCAAAACACTCAAAAATGGTGACTTGGTAAGTGTAAATTATAATACAATTAAAATTTGGAATACAAATGATGGAAGCTTAAAAAAGACCATAACAGACCCAGTTAAAACAAGAAATATTAAAACATTTGCAGTACTTTACAATGGTGATTTGGCTGTCGGATATGATGATGGTTTGATTAGAATTTTGAATATGAATTTTATTTTTGGAGGTACAGAGAACAAGGCAAAGACAAAATCTGATACTCAAGATAATGAAGAAAAGTCCAACTCAACTTATTCCAAGGAATCAGAGAGCATCATTGAAGACGACAAAGAATGTGATTTTAATGATTTTTTAGTCAATAAAGAAGATTGCAAAGGTAATCTTAGGTAGAAATTAATAAAAAGTAAAATAAAGTTGTACAAAAAGGATATTTTAATTGCAAGGATAATAAAGTTAAAAAAATGCAGTGTCCTGATAAAAAGCTATTTGATGAAAAGTCTAAAACGTGTAAAGAATTTAAAGATGTCATTTGTGGGAATCGTTCTCTCAGTAATGAGGAAAAAGATGAAAAAGATTTGTGTAGCTCAAGACTAAACGGCTCTTATCCCAATATAGAGAATGGTTGTGCTGAATTTTTTATGTGTGAAAATTCAAAAACAGTCAAGAAAAGCAATTGTCCCAATGGACTCAAGTTTAATGTGATTTCTATAAAATGTGATTATGAAAAGAACATTCCACCACCTTGCGGCACCAAAATTGTCTCTAAGCATGCACACAAAACAGAATTTAACTTCGCCATCTTGTTTAGTTTATTAACGTTTATTATATGTCTCATAACCAGTCTTTTAGTCTTAATTTGCCTTATAGTCTTAACTTGTCAAAATCGAATTTGATAATATAATATTTTATTACAAAAAATAATTTTAAGCCAAAATAAAAATAAAAAATTATTTGGAAAAGATCTTGATTTTGAAAAGTTCACTTTTTTATCTTAAGTTATCTTGAATTTTTTTTTAAGTAAATGCAATATTTAAACTTACAGAACTGATTTGAAGAAGACCAATCTCAAGACTTTACATTTGGTGCCCAATGGGAGGATTCTGCTATATATTTTAGTAGGATCCATTGAAGAGAACGATAACACGTGTTTCGACACGGGAAAAATATATAATCCTTTATGATAGTGAAATACGAGAAAATGCTGAGGCAAAGAATATCGAATTTAATCCAATACATTTTTCGATCCGAACCAATACAAATCCCTAAGAACCCAATGCCACATGTTAAAGATTTAACATATCAGAGTATTTTGACCATTTTGGCTGAGAAGGTAGAGTACCAATTCTTACTGTACTGGCAATTAAATCGTTATTTCGATAGTGGTTTTAGTCTTCATACTAATAGGGAATAAGTGGTTCATTGGTTCTGGATTAAGAAACACGTGGAATCTTATCAATTCGCAAAATAGTTGGTTTAACATATCAAATAAACAGCAACCATTGCCATTACTAAATGAACCTACATACATGGAGAGTAATTTTTCTGTACAGAATGAGATGTTGAAAAAATATTTCCTAAAACGGACACAACAAAAAACTCAGAAACCAAAAATGGAGTAAAACTCCGACAAAAAAACACTAGATGTGTACAGACAGATGCCAGGAATTACTGCAGTCATCAGTATCTCAATAGTGGTTGCATTAATCGTTTGGGTTCTAAGTAAATGGTCGCAATGCGCTTTATCAGCGATAATTGTTCCACTTAACAAATCGTATACAGTTGTACAAACCCAATACTCATCGTCCAATAAAAACAAACCAACTTTTAAGACAACAAGATTAATCCAGGAAAAGCATGTTAGAAAAAACGCAATAAAACTCAACTATAAAACGAAAAAATTCCTCAGACAATCAAAAAGGAAAAAAAAAGAAAAAGATTAAGAAGAGTTTACTCAGAAGAACCTTAAAGTAAAGGAGGATTTAATTATCCAGAAGAGCCTTTGAAATGTTTATACATTAGTTATCTATTTTTTATTCATGGTTAAACAGTAGTTCAATCATTGCTTCAGAGGCTAATTGACTCTTAATTATTTAGGGGAATGTATGTTAAGACCCAAGTCATGACATGTCTTACTTATGATTTAATCTTGAATTAACTGCAGCTAAAGCACATGTTCTAACTACTATATAAACCACAAACAACTTGTTTTAATTTCGGATTCCATTTAATAAACTATTAACTAAATTGTTTCGTTTTATTTCTTGGCTTAAATCCCTTAAGTCCAATATAAACACTTTAAAAAATGAATTTATTAAAAAAAAACAAAAAATTAAGTGCTTAAAAAAATTTTAGAAATAAATTAAACAAGAAAAAAATCATATTAGAAAATAATAAAAAAATATGAAAAATTAATTTTGACTTGTTAAGACTTTTTTCCTGACTTTTATACAAGTCTGATTTAAAATATCAATAATTATTATTTAATCAAAAAGTTTATTTTGCTTTGTTTACACCGAAAAAAAAGCGTCTTCAAGACGCTTTTTTAAGACGGATATTAAATCGGATATAAAGTCACTTCTATTATTTTTATAATTCGCTTTTTAGGAAGCATTTATAGATGGTTCTTGAAGGACTCTTTTTTTATAGACAATATTTTAATTAAATCAAGGATTTCATTTTTAATATTGATTTTAATATTAAAATGTTAATTTTTATACAAAAAATTTATTTGTAATATTAAAATTGTTTTTAAAAATAATATTTAGAATTAAAAGAAGAGAAATTTATTTACAAATATTGTGAAATAAATGAAAAATTAATTATTAAATTCAATTTTGGTCAAAAATAACTATTTATTAAATTTAATAGAAAAAATTTCATCCTAAGGAGTTACTCTGGTACCTCGCAGTACTTTTTGACCTAGCGACGATTTTTATAAATATATATAAAATTAATTTTACAAAAAAACAGATGGCTTAAAAATTATGATAATAACCTTTTAAAATTCTACACATCTTAAATAGATGTTTAGTGAATTCAGTCAGAGTTGGTCAAAAGTCAAAGTCAAGTCTTGACTTAGTCTTTATTTTTTTTTTTACAAAATCAGGGTCAAAAATTTTTTTTATCTTTTTCTTTAAATGGCGCTATTTTGGGTTTATTTAGTAGGCCGCTACAACAGCTACCTGGAATGGCAAAAAATCATATGATTGTGATCCTGACATGGATTGCCGTTACAGATAGTTTTTTTGGCGGCCTAGCTCAATTCTAAATTATTAAATACAGTTAAGACTTTAAAGTGTAAAAAAAATTTCAAAGTCAAAGTGGACTTTGACTTTTAACTATTCTGACTTAATAGTTTTACTTTTGACCAACTCTGAGTTTAGTACAAAATAACAAAACAAAATGATAAAAAATTGAATAATTTTTTTTCTAAAAGTTTAAAATTAGCTTGATGAATGCTTGATGATCCAACACTCAAAGTTGCATGTACTGTCAAAGTCTGCCAATGATGTGCAAAATCTCTTCAAAATGCACTTCGCATGAACAAATTGAAATCTAATTCCTGCTAAATTTGCAGAGTTTTGCAGACCTAAATAGCCGATGCAACTTTGAAAGTTGCACAATGTCGCAATCACGATACTTATTTTTTATTTATAGAAAAATAAATTATTCAATTTTTTAAGTTCTTTTAACCATTTTCTACTGTGTTTCACAAAACCTTAAATAGATATATTTGTCAAATTAACGATTTGTTTCGTGTTTAATATTTAATAAAAAAAAAAAATAAATTATATTGTTTAAATTATGTTAAAATTATTTAGAGGTGAATAAAAATTTAAAAATATGTTAAAAACTAATATTAAAAATAATAATTTCGAACTATTTGAAAAGAACAAATTATATAGTATTTTTCGTTATCTAAAAATTTTGTTTAAAACGGGAAAAGTCTTTTGACAACCAAAAATCTGATTTTCATAATCAAAAAACTGGTATTAACACACAAAAAAAAATTCTCGATCAAAGCTACTTTAATTTTAATAAAATTAAATAAATTTTATTTTAATATACACACAAAAAAATTTGTCATTACAGACTAAAAAAAATGAATTAATAATCTAATTTTGTCTAATTTTGGCGGTCTTCCTCTTTTAAATTTAATTTCTTTTGTATCTGGTGTAATATCATTATTAATTTTAACTAATTTTTTTGAAGGCGGTCTTTCTCTTTTACGTTGGCCTTCTTTGGCATCTGAGCCTTTTTTATCATTATCAATTCTATTTGAAACTCTTTCAGTGCCTTTTTTCGATTTTATTTTTTTCTTATTGTAAAGTCCTGTAATTGGACTTTAGGGATTTAAGCCAAGAAATAAATAAAACAATTAAATTTAGTAAATAGTTTATTAAATGGAATCCGAAATTATAACAAAAGAGGTAGTGGTTTATATAGTAGCTAGAACATGTGATTCAGCTGCAGTTAATTCAAGATTAAATAATAAGTAGAGACATATCAAGACTTAGGTCTTAACATACCTTCCCCTTAATAATAAAGAGGCAATTAGCCCCTGAAGCAATGATTGAACTACTATTTAACCATGAAATAAAAAAAAAAAGATAATTAATGTATAAATATTTCAAAGGCTCTTCTGGATAATTATATCCTCCTTTGGTTTAAGGTTCTTCTGAGTAAACTCTCCTTAAACTTTTTTTTTTTTTCTTTTTTTTTCTTTCTGTTTTGATTGTCTGAGTACAAATTGCATTTTATTTTGGTGCTTGATTGCGTTTCTTTTTAAATGCTTCTGCTGGCTAAATCTTATTGGTGTGTATGGTCTGTTTTTATTTAACGATAGGTATTGGGTTTGTATTCCTGTAGACAGTTTGTTAGGTGGAACAATTATCGCTGACAAAGCGTATTGCGACCATTTACTAAAAACCCAAACTATTAATGCAACCACTATTGAGATACTGATGACCGCAGTCATTCCTAGCATCTGTGTGTACACATCTAGTGGTTGTTTGTCGGAGTTATACTCCATTTTTGGTTTCTGAGTTTTTTGTTGTGTCCATTTTGAGAAATCTTTTTTCAACATCTCATCCTGTTGAGAGAAATTACTCTCTATGTATGTAGGTACATTTAGTACTGACAATGAATGTTGTGTTTTTGATATGTTAAACCAACTATTTGGCAAATTGATAAGAGTCAACGTGTTTCTTAATTCAGAACCATTAAACCACTTGATCCCTTTTAGTATGAAGACTAAAACCACTATCGAAATAACGAGTAAAACCGATTGGTTTAATTGCCAGTACTGTAAGAATTGGTACTGTATCTTCTCAGCCGAAATGGACAAAATACTCTGATTTGTTAAATCGTTCGGGTGTGGTATCGGATTGGTTGAGTTTTGAGTGGATTCTTGCCGGAAAATATATCCGAATAAATTCGATATTCTTTGCCTCTGCATTTTTTCGAATTTTCCACTCATTTTGGATTATTTGTTTTTCTCGTGTCACAACACGTGTTTTAATTCTCTTCAATGGATCCTACTAAAATATATAGCAGAATCCTCCCACTGGGCACCAAATGTAAAGTCTCGGTTTTGGACTTTAGGAATTTAAGCCAAGAAATAAACAAACCAATTATTTTAGTTAATAGTTTATTAAATGGAATCCAAAATTATAACAAAAGAGGTAGTGGTTTATATAGTAGCTAGAACATGTGATTCAGCTGCAGTTAATTCAAGATTAAATAATAAGTAGAGACATGTCAAGACTTAGGTCTTAACATTATGATCCAATTCAAGCGCTTTCGGTTTCTTTCGAGGTCGACTTACTTTTGGCTTTTCAACATCTCTCTCATCTTCATCATTGTTATCTTCATTTTCAGTGCTCCAATGCATATTTTTCTTTCTAAAACGATTTCTAACTGTTTAAAATTTAAGATTTTTCTTCTTCATTCCAAATCGTTCAATCTTGTCCAAAATACAAGCAGCTATTTAATTTTTTAACATACCCTTGTCCAAAAATCTTTAACATGTACAACATTTTTGAGTTTTATTTATTGCAAGGAACGAGCATCGCGACGAGCTAATGACCAGATGTGTACATAGGAAAATCTTGGATACTGAACGAATTTTCAATTCATGAATTGAAACCCTGCATTTTGGATTCGACGAATACTTCAGCGAAACTATTGGCTATCGATTTTGTTTAATTATAAAATCTAACACTTTAATGAAAATAAAAGAAAACAACAAACAATTATTGTTCTTTTACTATTTTATCTGCCATGAAATTTACAATTAATTCAAGCAAGCTTATTATCAGTGATAATAAGACTAAATGTCATTACACTTTAAAGTAAATTAAGATAAATTAAAAAATTAAAATATATATATGAAAATTAAAAAGGAGCTTATTATTAGTGATAATAAGCTTGCCGACAAATTAAAGTTTTGTTAGTATAATTCTATATAAACAAAACTGCACACAATAGCTCTGAAGGGGTCATGTCCAGAATGTGATCAATGATCAATGATCACATATTTCGTGATCAAAAAAGCCTCTAATTTATGAAAAAATAAAAATAAATTTATTTTAGTGATCAGAAAAATTTTTTGGTGATCAGGAAATTTTTTAAAATATATTAAACTTTAGTACCAATTTTCAAAAAAAAATTTAAGTCTCAATTTTCAAAATAAAATAAAACAAAATCTAATTTATTCTTTGTGTTTTTTTTGACATGTGCAATTTAACACCCTTTTCATTTTTCATAAATTCACCACAAATGCTACATTCTACCGCTTTTGACTGTTTGCTTAATGCTTTTTTTGCAGTTAATTTAGCTATCGGACGATTCTACAGTGACCAAAGCAATTTCTTTGTAAAAAATGCCTTTTCTTTTTCGGTTTTTAAATCTTAATATATGTTTCAAAAAAATAGTTTATCATGGTTGCAATTATTTTTTTTGTTTTTTTTGTTATTTCATTCATTCAATATTAACAAAATTTTAAAATTTTGAAATTTTTAGAATGATAAAAATTTTTGATTTCAACAAAAAAAATATCATGTGATCAAAAAAATTTTGGTGATCAATTTTTGATCACAAAGAGTAGACTTATCGTAGATCTCATTTTAAATTTTTTTAAACTTAAATTTATTAATTTGATTTTATTTTTTACTTCTAAAATGCTGTCTATAAAGACTTGGATGAAATAAGCCAAACCCAATAAAAATAAATAAAAAATTAATAAATAAATTAAACCTCCTCTACCCTTTTTGAACTATGCCCATCAATGTTTCAACACATTTGTTATAAAATAACGGCTCGTTACTCGCATGTATAAAGCTCTGCTTCTCTATCTTAGTAACATTAAATCATGATATTTACAATTATATATATATTACCAACATTTGTACACAAACTATCTATTTTTATTAGCTCATAAGCACCATCATTCATGTATTTTTGTATTTTTCCTTGAGCCTCGTAAGTTTTTACACTAATTGATTCATATCTGACCAAATCATCAAAAACTTCTAGAGCCGACTTAATGTGATACTTTAACCGGTTTGTAAAGTGAGCTTTAATAGTAACGTATTTTTTCGATTTTAAGACATGTCATTATAATGCATTATGCATTAAAATGGAATGTTCTTTTAAATAGAGCACTGGTTAAAATTTTTCATTTAAGACATGTGTTTAATCTCGAAAATCCAGCTTTTTAGAGTTTTCAAATGCCTCTCTTATGACATGTCACAAAACATGAGAAAATTTTCTTGATCTTATTGTTAAAAACATATTTGCAATAAAATTTAGGAATGAGTCTTAGCTAAACTCTTTCAGTTTAATCATGTTTAATTTAAGCTGATTAAACTTTGCTTTTGTCAAATTAGTAAAAATATTTCTATTAAAATTAATCTAAACACTTTATCTTTTAATATATGATTAAGCGTTTTAAAACACCAGATTTAATTTTAAGATAGAAAATATATACTAAAATCTTTAAACTTTGAAATGTTTGCTAAAATCTGTACTTCTAATTCAGTTTTTTTTATTTGATAATCCATATAATTTAGACAAAGATATTCTGTATTTTATTATTAAGATAGTGAAGCAGAGCTTTTGATATGCGAGTAACGAAACGTTAAAAAATATTTTTATATGTGCTGTAATTGGATTTTTATCCAATAGATGTTAGTTTTTTTGCGAATCGATTCGAATCTTATCCAATAGTTCCGCTTGCTTTCCCCTCAAATCAAATTGATTCAGTCCAAAACCGAACGGTCTTGTTTGGTTATTAAGCTCGTCTCGACTTAGCTCGTTCTTCGCAACAATATGCAAAATGTGCAAGTTTTAATAAATAGAAAAGTGATTGGATAAAATCTATTGAACACGTTAATAAATGTTGCAGATTACATGTTAAGAAAAAAAATAAGCTTTATTTTTCTTAACCATCACTTAAAATTGTTTTTTGGGTTTAGTTAGAAAAGACAATGGATAGTGTTCTTGTAAATAATCGTCGATCTTTTACTTTAGAATCTAAAAGATCGGCAATTAAGTAAAATCACTATGATTTAACAAAAAGTAAAAGAAAAACGGCTAACAACTTACAGATTTCACGGAGTGGTCTGATAAGCTAGCTTAAAAGTCGCGATACAATCTTTGATAAAAGTCAAAAAGTGAATAGCCGGAAAATTTTGAACGATTGTAAACAAAAAAAAATTGATCATTATGAGAACGAAATTCGTCTTTTTGGGTAGTTTTATTCGATGAGCAATGATCAAGTAGCGGTGACTTGTTTCCAATTACAATAGAAAATGCTCGACATATTAAGTAATAGCATGAAATTTATTGTTTATGGATAACGTTTGAAATCAAAGTTTATAAATTAATTTTTAATTATTATTAGTTAATCTTATTTTAAGAAAATTAGATTAAAACAACTTTCCTCTTTTTAAACGAACATTTATTCTCAAACATCAATCAGCTAATTATTTAGCATGATCATTACTCATAATCTTTCTTGTTGTATATGTCTCTAAATAAATAGAGTGAAATCCATATGAATTAATAAAAGAATATCCACTTGAACAAACTAATTAAAAAATATTCACTGCATCTTACGGATGGCTAAGGAAATTTATTAAAAGGAATATCTTAGTGAGGAGGCGTCTATCAGCCTCAGGAAGAGGGTTTCCAAATGAGTGCCAAAATATTGTTCATGTTTATTTGCGGGAAGTTAATTCTCTGATAGATCAAGATAAAATTTACACCAAGCCAGATTTTTAATTTTGATGAATCATCGTTTTATATGTGCTCTCCAAGGAACTATACTGTAGATCACCAAGGCAACAATAAATCTTACAATAAAACATGTAGCAAAGAAAAAGTGAGGCCTTCCTGTTTAATGTGTAGCTCACCAGATGGAAAAAAGCTATCTATTTTGTGTGTAGTCCCGAGTAAAAACAAATTCCTGATTTTGAACAGAATGAAAATATGATAATTATTTATGATTCTAATGGTAAGACATTTTTTGCCACTATAAAGAATTATAAAATTCATTTTAATAGGTACTTTTGACAAATATTATTATTTCAAATATCAAATATTAAAATTTTCTAAAATTTTATTCACCTCTCTCTATTTTTTTTATTTAACATAATTCAATAATTGTTTTTTGTAAAATAAATTATCTTAAAGTTTTCTTTAAGATATTTTACAGCCTGCTGGTTTTTGCTGGTTTAAAATTTTGAAAAACAAATACAAACTTCACTGGAATGATTGGTTTCTAAATGATGAAAACATGTTTACTGCTCATGGTAACATAGCTGGGCCTGGATACGCAAAAACGACATAATGGATCACATTCTGATGGCTTGACTTAAATCCACAATACATTTCTCAATCATTTAGATATTGCAGAACTGGCGAAACAAATCCAGATGAATTTCATTCAGAATTGAGAAAAATATACGTGAATGGAAAAATAACTGTAAGAGAGTTGATTTTGGAAGTGAAGACGATGATTTTAATGATATCTTCGATTCTTACAATAATGATGATACTCAAGAAAATTAAAAACAAATAGATGATGATTTTATTGAAGATACCGGGACAATTAGAATACCTGATGAAAACGAAATGGAGAGTGAATATGAAGAAAAAGATGGAGATTACGGACATGGTCACATACGCTATTTGAACAAGAAAAAAGTATAGTAACTAAAGATATTTTCATAGAAGAATTTAGTTCAGATGAAGATAAAGAAAATACTGTAAAAAAATTTAAAGTAAAGACAGGATATAGTAGAGTACTTAAAAAAAATTTAATAAATGAAAAAATGGTAAAAGTGACCTCTGAGAGAGTACCAAGAAACGACTCTCACCTGGCAACATCATCCAAAAATGCAGTCCAAGAGCCATTTCAGTCCAGAGTGACCCCAAAGATAGCAGTCCAAAAAAAGGTTGATCATAGTATATTAGATTTAGAGCCGTTTTCTATATTGGATTCAAAAAGATTTTTCTCATGTAAAATATTATTCAAAGATAGTGAATTTCAAAATTCTTGGATTTCATGTGAGGACTTTGGCAATTGGGTATGTGACAACTGTTGGCCAAGAGGTCTTAAGCCGAATCAATCGTTTTATTGTAAAATTGTAAAAAGCTGTTAGTTTCTAATTAAAATTAAATATTATGTCATACCCAAAGACAATTATCTTGAAAACAAAGTAACTTTATAATATTTAAAAAGATGTCGCTTTTAAATATTAAAAGTTAATTGTTAAAATTTTATTTATTTGTTTAAATTTTTAATATGAATAAATGTGCGAGCCAGCTACCAAAGCATATATATAATATATATTCTACTTACTGGCAAGTGAAATAAAACTGTCTTTTATTTATCCTTGCTTGTGTCATCCATTTATTGGCGTGACAATTAATTAGATTAATGATTTATTATAAAGTATTTTTAATTTTTTTTTAAAATACTTATAAATATAAAATAAATGACATTGTGATATTTAACAAATATTTTTACACTTTGGGATTTATTTTCTATTATTAGTTTTATTTGTTAAATTAGTTTAGTTTCCCAATAATTTTTAATTGACAAAAAATCCCTTATAAAAACATATCACTATAGATGTTACTTCTTTTTAAGAAAATAATCTATTTGAGTGCATTTTCGAATTTTAGTTCATGTCACAAGTTAAAATTTTTAACCAGTTTTCGATATAAAAAGACATTTCTTAATTTTATTTAAGACATTCCTTAAAAATCGAACAAATACGTTAATATTATATCACTCGATTTTTTAGTGAAGCCAAGGTGAAAATGATCGTCTTCTGAACCGTCATCCAAGACGATCCCGAATACAAATAAATCCTCATTGGAAGTTTGACCATATTTATCCTCTAAACTTTCAACTTCTGGTTTTAATTCGTCGATGATATTTTTATCGGATATGCGCGTTCTCCCACTCCTAATGTAAGCTTGTAATTAAACCAAAGACGGCATTACATAAATTTTATCTTTAAATTTTTTTATTTATCTGATATGGGTTCTGTTCGGTTGAGTATCGTAATTGTAAATTTAATTTTCGACTAGCTCTTTGGCATTTTGCGTCATTCCACGCCGCGCTCAATCTCTTAATTGACAATAATGTTCGACCAAATTAAAGTAAGCATGTTTTTGAATATATCTATCGCGATGTTTTAGGAAAATACATAGCTTAACTCGATTAGGTCATTGACCAAATAGAAACAATCTCTTTTGACACAAAATCCATATTTTTGGCGCATTTTTTGGTTTGACCGATGCTAACATTGTACAACTAACTTTATTTGACTTTGGGTAATGTAATTGATGCTTTTTAAGAATTTAAGCGTTAAATTCTTCCAAATTTCCTAAAATTGCTTCAAGTTCAGAAATTTAAATTTTTGGCATTATATGAAATTTGAAATTTAACAAAAATATTTATAAAACAATTGTTAGAAAGAAAATAATGTGCTTTTTTTTAAATTTGTTTTTTTTTTGTTTCATGTGAAATATTTTTTGAAAAATCTCTCATTGCACACAAAATAATTTTTAGACGTTGTGTGTCAAAATCTTTGATTGTCAATATACAGAGCTATGAAATTAGTTATTAATTTAAGAAACCAAGATTATGACAAAAGACTTATCAGATTGGGCTTGACGACACTAAAGACTAGACGAGAGCGGGGAGATCTAATCGAGACCTTCAAAATATTAAACGGTCTGATAACAGTAGAGTTGCAAATCCGTTTATCAATAGCAATGCACTCGCAAGTAACAGTCCAGCTGGAGGAATTCGTGGACATCGAAGTAGATTGACCAAGCAATTGACAAGAATAAAGGACAGGGAGAGCTTTTTGACAAATAGAGTGTTTAACGCGTTGAACAAATTACCGGCTGAAAATATTAATGCAAAATCAAAATATGATTTCAAAAAAAAACTTGATTAAAGATTGATTGAATTTTTAAAGGGTCATTTTTTTTCCATTCAAAATCGCCTCAAGATGAGGTTATTTGTAATTAAAATTCAACAAGTGTTTCAAACATTTACAATTTTTCCTATTCCATATTTTATTATAATTTTCTTATCGTCGGCCTAGGTCAGCAATCGATTGTTATTACAAGAGATTAATCGACAAAAAATCGATTTTAGTTTGCTTTTAATTTCTTTTTTTTTTCAAGGTCACTGTTTATTGACAATTCTGATCCCCTACAATTTCTCTCTCTCTCTCTTCATTAGCTTCAATTCTTAAATTAACAATGCCGCAATAATCCCACAAAATGTTGATCGACTGTGTTCGAACTCTTCACAAATTACTTTGAACAAAAATCCACCTCTCAATGACCATACTCTCACAAAAACCAAGCACATTTCTCATCTCAAACTAAAACAGAGTTGATCTCAAAGTACAAAAAAATTTTTTTTTTTTAAATAAATTTTTTTTATCAATTTAAAATTTATTAAATAAAAAATTTTGAAAAAAAAATAGCCCTGAGGCTTTGTCCCGGTTGCTAAGAGTCCATTTTTATGTTTCCTAAAAGCCTTGACAATGAATTTTTGAAGGTCAGTAATTTTAATAATACACTGTCAATATTGATCGAGAGAATTGGCTTGATAATACTAATAAAATTTAATATCACGACATACATTACGAAAATGTCATGATTGTAATTAAACACGAACACATACTCTCGAGGTTATCGGCTCTCTCTCTTTAGAACGCTTAATAGCCAATCGACCTTGTCAAAATATTATTCAAATTTTGTGCCAATATATTAAATAAACATCCCATTCCAAATATTGACTGATTAATTCAAAACCACGTTTGTTGATCAACTTGAATGTTGGATAAGATTACAAAATTGACTCTTAGAAAGAAAAAAAAAAAAAAACGTTAAATTGTAATTAAATACTGCGGCAGGAAAAAAGTTGATCTTGAATAATTACATTTTTGGTTTATCTCGGTCTAGATCTTTTAACATGACCGACTGATTTGATCGTCCATATCTAAATGGAATGCTCCAATGTGGACAATCAATCATGGTCATTTTTGCTCTAGGTGGTTGTGCAACTTAGTGAGATTGATGAGATTTATTATCACTGGTGTTTTTTTTCTATCAAGATTTTCATCACCTTAATCAAGTATGATCTAAATATTGACTCTTGTACACGCTCGACTAGCTCATTGCTGACTTTAGTTGCTAATGATCCATTACAACTCTAATGCTTTTTGTTATCATTACTTAACACCTGTTCGTGTCCAATCATTATCTCATTGTTAAATCATCATTGATAATTAAAAAAAAAAAAGTTTTTTTTCAATACTTTTAAAGTTTTTTATTCTATTTTTAAGGATTAATTTTAGATTGATCATTTTTTAAATGAAAAATTATTTATCAAATTTTAAAAAAATGATAAAAATTAATTTATCAGCACACTCTCTTGATTTAAATATTTTTTTTTCTTTACACCAGTTTAAAGTCTTTGTTTTACATTATTATAGATATCTTCAAAAATTTTATTCACATATATGCGCTTTTTTTTTCAATGTTATTTCGAAGGATTAATTTTTAATTTAATTTTTAATTTTTGTCCATGATTTGAAAATAAAAAATAATCAAATAGTTTTGAATATTACTTTGAAAGAATTTATTAATTTTGGATTGATCGTTCAATAAGTTATTTAAATAAAAAAATATTTTTCAATTTTTATTTATCAAATATTGAAAAAAAATTATAAAAATTAATTCATCAACACACTCTCTTGATTTAAATACATTTTTTTTCCACACACCAGTTTAAAGTCTTTTTTTTTAATTTTATAAGATATTTTTTTTCAATGTTATTTCGAAGGATTAATTTTTCTATTTCATGATTTTAATTACAAAATTTGAAAATATAAAATAAGCAAATAGTTTTGATCATCATTTTGAAAGAATAGATTAATTGTGTTGATCATTTAACAAGCTTTTTAAATAAAAAGATATTTTTCAATTTTTACTTTTAATTAGAAATTAATTTATCAGCAAACTCTCTTTATTTAATTTTTTTTTTTCAAACACCAATTTTTAAATCTTTATTTTACATTTTTTTAAATAACCCATTTAGAAGACATAATTTTTTTCTATTCACGAGACCAAAAGTTATCTGCTAAAAAATGTTATTTTTAGCGCTAATTTAAACCAGAACAAGATTCAAAACAGATAAATGCTCAAATTCAAGATCATAATGAGTTCTACAATAAACTTTTATCTGAAGTTCAAAAACTCTACAGGCAAAAAAACCGCTTTTAGAAAAGTACAAAAAACACTAATCATTCGTAACTAATAGATAGTAGTATGAGTGAAAATTAAAAAAATAACTATTCATTAAAGCCAAGCTGCATTTATCACTGTACCAAAAATCTCCTTTCCAATAATTGATTGCTGACTGTGGTTGCATCAACATCATCTCTGTAGTAACTCATTTCATTTTCTTCTATTATGTCCATTAACTCAAACTATTCAAATATGAGTCCGGTTTATTTATTTCTCTCATAAGTTTCATGTTGTGCTCTCTTCTTGGACTCACTCTGAGAGTCTTAGAAAAACTTGTCCCATTCATCTTCTCTCGTGTCTTTTTACTATTTTAAACATTTGAATTAAATCTCCTCTTACTTAATCTGATCTTTCTTAAGTACATTTTTTTTAAAGTCATTCAAGTATTTGCTCATACTTTTTATTTCTTAGTGATTTAACCAATTTTGTTGCACGACTCTAGAACTAATTTAAGCCTCTACATTTAATTTATAAAATTGAGTTCTAAACATGAATAATATATTTCCGAAAAAAAAAAAATTTTTTAAACTAAAAATGCCTTCCGAGGATTCTAATTCTTCAATTGTATCATCATCCTCATCATGAAAAAATTTAGCGCGATCAATTTAGTGAATATTAGATTTGGGGAATATTTATTTTTAAGCATGAACTTTTTGAATTCGAAATAAAATGTCTTAATTTTTTTTATAAATAATTTTATTTTTTTATTTAACTTTTTTTTCATCGCCGTATCTGGCGTAATTTTTGAAATAAAATAATTTTTGTTCATTTATTTTCCAATTTAATTTATTTATTAAAAAAAGAGAACTGTCTGATTTTTTCAATCAATTAGTCCATAAACCACATGTAGACGTCTCAAGAAGAAGCCTATTTTGCTCAATTGGAAACTAATATTTACATTCATATTTGAAAAAAAATGGAATAGTCGAATCTATAAAATTTTGTCTAAACAAAGAGTACTCGGAAGAAACAAGAAGAAAAATATTAGAGTTACTTACTAAAGCCTTCTGAAGTAACCACCCATCTCACCCATTTTATTTTATTTTTTTGCATAATTTTAGATTATTAAAAACAAATCAAAATTCGGATTATTCCATATGTCAATATTTATTTAGAAACTAACAAAAAAAAACAAAAAACAAAAATGAAATTAGCTTTTTCCTATTTAACTTTTAAAATTTTTTTTTTCTAACTTGATTTTTATTTTTACCTTCATCACCCAAGTGGTGTTTTTTTGAAATAAATAAATTTGTAGTTTTTCATATTTCAAAAAAATTTAGTAATAATAAAGAGAGAGATTTTTATCAGTTAGTAAATTTTTTTTTAATTTTTGAATTCGGAGCCGTGTCCCAACAAAGTCATTTTTTAAATTATTATTGATTTAATCCGAAAAGCTCGAGTAAGCCTTTGGAAGACTGACTGGATAGAGATAATTTTAAATTGAGATAATTGATTCACCACACACAAAAAACTTTTACCCACAGATATCAAACTTTTAAACACAAAAATTTTGTTATGAACAAAAAAAATTATTAAATTAATAAAATATTCTACATCATCTTTTTTTTTCATTATAAAATTGTGGTTTTGGCGATTAAAATGTTACTTTATAAATCTAATTAACTATTTTTGCATTTGTTACATCTTGTTCTTGAGGTTTATCAATTAAATCAGCAGATGAACTCTTATCTTGGAGATCAATCATTTTTTTTTAAATAATTTAATATTAAAAAAGTAATTTTTTTTTCAAAAATGAATTTTGTTTGCAAGAAGTTATTTTTTTTCAAAAAAGCATTTTTAGAAAAGTGAGATTTTTAACTAGAAAAAAATTTTTTTTTGAATGATTCAAAAATTTCAACAAAATGAATATTTCAAAAAATTTGTGTTGAAAAATTTTTACGTGTAGGTACTAGATAGACCCTTTTAAATTAAAAATAGATTATAAGTTAAAAAATTTATTAAATTAAATCCCAGATAAAAAATAATATAATGTCTCAGTCAGTCTGGAGAGCTAGACCAGTGCCTTGAAGATAAGTTCGTTAATAATGAATTTCTCTTATATTTTTCTTATTATTTATACTATCCAATTTAAAGTATTTAAATCAAAAGCATGTGATTTTAAAATAATCACTATTAAATAATGCAAACTTTTTCATTAAGGAAAAAAAAAATAAAAAACTTCAACCCATTCCATCCCGGCAAAAAATATCAAACTCCATTTGAATCTTTTCTAATTTCTAAACAAAAATCTAATTTCAACTAATAATTTTATCAAAAAAATACAAAATAAATTCAAATATGTAATATTGTATTCTACAGTTAACAAATATGCTATTTTTTTTTCTCACATGATTTATCTTTCTATTGTATCATTTTTTTTTTTAAGTCCTATAATTATTCAAACATTTCAAAACATGTCAAACATTAAATCTATTTTTTATTTTTTTTTTATCTTAATTATTTACTCTTCTTCAAATTATATCTTTCAACACTATTAACTTATTCTATATCATAGTATTTTGATCATTAGGCTTAAAGGAAAGATTAATTCCAACCTGCCTGGGTATTTCCCTAACTATATTTTTAATAGATAAATAAATTTTAATTAAGAACACATTTTATTTTTGTCATTTTATGTTTTATTTAAATTTACAATTTATTCATTTTTTTTTAAGCACCCAAGAAGTGTTTTTTATTACTAAAAGACTATTTGGATTTTTTTCGATTTTTGCCTTGAACATTATGCCTCAATTTTTAGTTAATTTGTTCATAAAAGGAGCTCTCTCTGTGTTAAAAGAGGACCGAGAAAGATGCCTGCAAATTTTGCAAATTTGAATTTAAAAATTAACATTTTTTGCTGAAAACTTTTTTCTTCATTGATCGCCAATTAAAAAATTTTCCACAAAGCTGAAAGGCATTAAAAAAAAAAATATGTTATTTAAATTTTTGCTCAAAATTTTGTGTCATGGTGGTCAACTTTTTATTTATTCAAGTCACTAGTGCTTGATTGCTCACTGGAGTGAATTAGAGGGGTTATACA
The DNA here is from genome assembly GCA_010279815.1 of Brachionus plicatilis. Lineage (NCBI taxonomy): Eukaryota > Metazoa > Rotifera > Eurotatoria > Ploima > Brachionidae > Brachionus > Brachionus plicatilis. The sequence continues at coordinate 555,430 of QEOQ01000602.1, read as the reverse complement.
ATGGACAAAAGCTGAAAAATCAGTGGAGAGAAACAAAAAAAAAATAAAAGAAAAAGTCGTTAGTTAATTAACGAGCTGGCCAGAAGGGTTTTGAGTCTGAGCCGTATTATGCAATAGTGAAGAGATCGTTAAATCATTAGGTAATCTAACGATCGTTTCTCAGCAAATTTAATGCCAAAATAAATAGGCTCATAAACATCGGACTCTTGAAGCCAAGAACACATTTTCAAGTTCTCACCATCAAACATCATCTCATATATCAACATTTTAATCGAAATTTGAGTACACGGCCATGTTTTTTTGTTGTTTTTGTATTGTTCTATGCTTTTTGTTCAACTCTAGTTCAGCTGCGTCAAATGTTTTTCTAATGATTTATTAAAGATTCCATTTTCCGGCCGATTTGTGTGTATGCAAATATTTGAACAATTGCATTTTAATAAGTTAATTAAGCCGGATCGAAAACCACTTGCTTTTGTTCGCTCAAATGGCCCTCTGCTGAATTCCATCACACAACTATTTGTGGCCGACCAGCAACACACAGTATCCAATTACGCTCTCAACGGACGCGTTGCTGCGTGATTAACAAACATTTTTCGACCTTATCTTAAGCCAAACGCAAATATTAGATAAGATAAGAGGATAGCAAACATAAACATTGGCCTAAATGGGAAATTTATCTTATATAAATCTTAATTAACATCATTTATCATTTGTCTACATTAAACAATCAACATGTGGCTGTGCAAACACATTGAACAAATAGCCGGATAGCGCGATTTTATTTTCTATTCGACTCATTTGTTCAGATGATAAATGTCATGGTGGCTAAATGCGGAAATTGTGCTATTAGATGAATTAAACAAATGCTAATCATGACCGTTATCCAAAGCTTAGTTTAAATCCTCAATTAATTCAGCGCCAGAGGGAATACAGCCAAATCAAGACAATTTATTTAATTAAGCAGTTTTTTGTTTCAACATGCTTTTGGGTCGGATTTCTAGATCATGTTTATAATTTTTGCGTGTTATAAAAGGACGTTAACACTTAGCATATCATATAATTAATAAAAATTAGAGCGATACTCGGGGCACCTAGTCATAGGTGCACCTAGCCATCAATTTTAAACCTATAACTAGAGGTACCTAGACAACAAATTTTATCAAACCTATAAATAGGTTTGGCTAGGTGCACCTCTTTTATTAATGTACCTATTTTTCTTAATTGATCATTTGTTCTATATATTATTTATGAGTATTTTTTTTGAAATAAAATGTCTTAACAAACTATTATTTGCTTTACAATTTTAATTCTTATATCAAAAAATTTATTTCTACTTATAATCAATCTTAAAATGTCTAATGATAAAAACGAATTTATTTTATCATGTTTTCAATTTTTTGGATTACTTTGATGAAGATGGATTCGAAATGCTTAAAAGTGTTATTCATTCAATTGATACAAACTGGTTTTGTGAAAAATGTAAGTGTCCAATTGTTGATGAAAATCATGATAGTATAGCATGTGATTACTGTTATAAATGGAGTCATTTCAAATGAGTTGGTATTTCTAAATTTAAAGCCAATAAACTGGATAAATGGTTTTGTAATCCATGTTCTTAATTTTAATATCTTAAAGATGTTCTTATTATTAGTTTTTTTCTAAATAAAAGTCTATATTATACATATAAATTTGTCTTTTTCTTTTAATTCTGTTTAAAAAAAATAAAAAAACTAGGTTTACCTAGACACTATTAACTACCTGCACCTATAAGTAGGGCTCCCTAGCTTTTTCTAACTACACCTATAAGTAGGGCTTCTTTTTTTGGCTACGTGCACCTATAACTAGGCTTCCGCAGTCATATCCTAAAAAATATCATTTTTTTAATAAAAATTACCGTAAATTTATTAAATCATAATAAAATAATATAATGCATAATATTTTTAATAGATAAACCACAAAAAAATATATTTATTACCAAATTTAATAAAAATAGATAAAAATGAATTTTGTGTTTGAGCCAAAAGGAACAAGAACAGACGCTCAACTTCCAATTTTCGGGATTGATATTGACTTGGTGAAACGAATAAATGCATTGCATCATTTCATCGGATGTTGACCAGTTTTGATTGTTGATATCTTAAAGACGTTGCTTGACTATTTCTTTTGTTGGCTTATCTTCTTCTTTGTCCGATTTGATATAATAATTACCTTGATAATGAACTATTCGCTTGTCACGTATGTTCCAATCATATGCCATTTTTAAGTGATAATTTAGGTGTTTTTTAATTTAAAAAAGTATACTTTTAGTCAATTAAGTACAAAATCAGTAAAATTGATAATATTTTTATCAACTTATTATAAGATCATTAAAACAAATATTTTTTATTTGATATATGGATGTATTATTAAATTTATGGTATTTTTTAATAAAAAAATGGGTATTACTTATATTACGCGAATAGTTTTTCTTGTCCCGGTTCAATAATGTCCAGGTTTTAATTTTTTTCTTGTCAGCTATTTTTATTTAGAACTATTTGAATATGTTTCAGGATTGATAGAAAAAATTTCACTTGAAAAAAATTCAGTGAATACAATTCCACTAGGAGCAAAAAAAAAATATTAAAAAATAGAATTTTTGTAGTTATCCGAATTTATTGACATTTTTTTAAAATAGAGAACTTTTTTTTGTAAAAGATAAAAATTCGAAAGAAAGATGAGAAAG